>QKQZ01009385.1:0-21101 GCA_003595255.1 Solenopsis fugax | reverse complement strand
TAACAAAATTTGTATGGTTGTCCCCTTATAGTTGCCACCACTACAATTTTTTCTCTCAGTATAGAAGTAAAATTCTATTATTATTAAAGATATTAATAATCTTTAGAGAGCTGCAGTGGCCAACAATACACTCAGAAACTTTGCGCAACATATAGACTCTATATATATATATATGTTTAAATTTTACATTTAAAAAATTCAAAAGTTCGAAGGAAAAATGGCGACCCTCTAAGAGTTAACTATTGATAACACAGATTAATTGTTGTAGCCCGAAAGCTACAACGATATATATAATTGCATGGCAACGAGCCGCATAGCAACAATTACGTCACAAGTTTCGCGCTTTGCAAAATGATTGCGGAAACTGCAAATGGGTCTAGTAGTTGTAAGGCCTATGCATATGATTAAGCAATAACAATATATAGTCAAATCGAGAAACCAAAGCCCCACACTTCGCAGACAGCTTTATATAAACGATCCCAATCGCGAAAGACGGAGAACAAGTCATAGTGCCAGACGTAGAGCAACGTTTAATCAGTAATCAACATTTTTAATCGGTAATCGAAATAGTGTCACGCGAGTTAAGTGATAATTGTAATAAGTATTAAATAGTGTTTTTCTTTCCATTAAAAGTGTCTTGAAGTGGTTGGAGCAACTTCTCAACATTCCTCTAACTATCAACTCTTAAAGTGGAACGAGCCCGTAAGATGAACTTGTTGCATCGCGCGCGAAAGGTACAAGATACTCAGATATTATCTCAATATTTATAAGGAATTTGAAGATATAAGGATGAAAAAATAAATAACTGTAAAACGATTTCGTAAGATTTCGTAAAAACACGATCACGATTTTCATCTCCCGATAAGAGTACGACAAAAACCGGATCGTCTAATCGATCTCTGATCGCTTAATTGAGCGTTGATCGATGCTACCGACTCACCAATCTCGGACGATCAGATACGAAGAGATCGGTGCACGTGTAACGACGTTCTTTCCTACGGTTCGTCTCGTCCATTCGTAGATCTCGTATCTAGCTCTATTAGGCACTGATCATCGACTTGTCGAATATCAAATACGGATCAGCAATGAACTTCCACTCTTTAATAAAATATGGTAAATTCAAGTAATGCAAGATTATTGTATAAATCTATTGTTTGCATTAATAATTATCAATCTATTATAATTTCATCTATAAATTTAGTTTGTTAATTTATGCATATAATCGATTTTTAAAACCAATAATCGATTATTGAAATTTTGAAAAAGAATTTACACGTATTTATTCTCGAGTATAAAATTAATGAAAGCAAGTAAATATAACAGACAAATGTATAAATCATATTTTTGCATCTTTTTGATAAGCTTGCTTGTTCGGAATATATCAGCATTGCTAATATTTCCTAGTTTCTATTTTTTAAAGAACCACTCTTGGACGAAATAAAATGCTAACACAATAGAAAATTTTTTGCGCTATTACGAGCATGTTGTATGCACCTATTGCACCTATTATCGTCCGCTTCATTCGCAAGAGTTCACATTAGCCGATTTGCTCGTCTCACGATCGAACTGGCTCTCCTCCGCAAAGCGCGAGACGTAGAACGTGGGCGAATTCGTGGCGGAAGTCAACGGACGGGCAGGTAGATGTAATCGCGCACGGATATCGTAACAGGTACCCTAATCCCATCCCAGCTTTCTATACCGCCTGTGGCGAGGAATCGCTCGTCGTGTACAGGAATCGTCCGCGCCGTAGTGCAACTTCCAGTAACTCACGATACACTTTAATCACTTAACAAAAGCTTAGTTCGTAAAACGCTTCAACTATCATGGCGGTTATAATCTCGCTCGAACGATTACGTTACTTCCACTAATCGTGCGTTTAAAACAATGTCCTTCTTGGATAAGAAAATAAGCGAAGATAGAGAAAAAGGAAATAAGATAGGGATGACCATCAGCAGTAATCACTGTTCCGTTATATACCGATATTGTCTTTATAATATCAATGTTTATTTAATAAAACTTTATCGGTAAACGATACGTTAATACTGAAGCGGATATTTTCTTTTATCTTCTGTGTGAGACAATTACATAAGAGATCATTTCTCTTGATTTTATTTCACCTTCTCGCTTTTCTTTCAAGGACGCTTTTCCTGCCGCACGTGCGTAAATAGTCACGCATGTGCGTAAAGTGCAAAGAACAATCACATGAATTATCGATTTTATTGAACTTCTAGGCGAGCTTAATGGCAATTATAATTCTTTACTGCGCATTATCTTGATCTTAAAAGAAGAAAATTTACTGCTAGCGATAAAATTGGTTGTGCTAAAATAGCTAGACATCAATAAGTAGCTTTAATAATGAAATGGAAACAAGTGAGTTCATTTTTAGCGTAATAAAAAAATGGCGTTTAGAGAAAAAAATTCTTTTCAAGCGTTTTGCCAATTTAGGAAAAATATTGAAGCTAGACAGTCTCGAGAATATATTTCAACTTTCTCCGATTGAATTATGACAAGACAATATATCTTTCAATTTTCATATTTTCACTTTTTACGATTTTAAGTTGCTTAACGCCACTCCACACACACATACGTGCGTCGAATACTTTCATCTTTCGGCACGGGCAACAGTGTTCTCCAATCTAGTTTGAACCCAGCCGTAAAATTGCTTTTTCCTCTCGACAATTAGCGCGCTCTTAACAAATCGCGGCGATCGATCCTCTCTTAACTCGCTCCCCAGTCATTTTCTCCTTAATGTACCCCTTCGCTTAATAATCCGGCAAAACATGTAACTTTCCTCGAACGTTTTTTGCGCATTCCTCGTGCCTCCCGTATGGCTTGATAATCGCTGCTTGTTTCTCGCTCACTCACGTGTTTTCGACGAATTCGTAAGGTGCCACAGCTCGAAAGTTGTATATATTTTCTTTCCTTGTTAATCTCACCGGATGATTCCCCAATGAATAATATCGCAAGTCCCGCCGCCAGGCGATCTCGCGGTTTTCGGAATCAGAATATCGCCCCCGAGGAAGCGCTCGCGCGTAAGTTTCGAATTTATGAGCGTGATTAATTTTCAAGCCGAACCTCTTGTTCCTTCGCGTGCAAGCGTGTTATGTCATTCATTGTCCGTTCTCCTCACCGTGCTCTCCTCTCTCGTGGACGCGTAGGCGAACGTACGCAACATATGATTAACGCATGTGAAATCGTAAACGACGAGAAGAACAGGGAGTTAATAAATAAAAATTAAACTTTCGCTTTTATATCTGATCAGGCTGACTCTTAATCCTCCACAGATTAACCTGGGTAATATTGATTCTCAGACGATTTTTTCCATTTTGCCAATTCTGCATCAAATTTGGGCATACAAAAAAATAAAAAAATGTTTTGTGTCATATAATTGCACTCCTAAATGTTAAAAGAGAATAGACCAGAAATTTTTCAGATTTTTTAGAGCCCAAACTTTGAAAAATACATCCGTAAGCAATGATCTAGATAGTCTGAGAACAGCGAAAGGCAAAATAGCGGAAGATTAAAAAAAATCAGCTTTGCAAATCGCGCTAAAAACTCATCGTTTTGCTTAATATGTAGCTTCATTATTTTTTCAAATTTACGTTTTTATAAACAAGATAATGCAATCTAATATTTATTATTTTTTAAATCATCTATCAATGCATATGAACTATTGCTTCGCGTATAGTTTGGTGGAGTGATTGTCACTCGATCCCCCGTGAGACCGAAAAATTTTCGTCGCAAGTAGAAAAATCCGCGGTCGATTCGACTTAATCATGATGCAACGAGATATTAAACGATATTACGTTTGCGGCCTCTCGAGCATGTTTGTTCATATAACTCACGTACTAATGATACGTTTAAATCGTTACGATGGAGTAATTACAGGGGGCGCCGATCACAGGATGCCATTCACATGTACATGTACATATTGCAATTGTATACGAGCGCACACGGGGAACCCGTAGATACGCCAGGTTGTGTATGGCGTGTCGACGCACGTGGCGTGATCCCGGCGCGCCTCCGAAGACAATCGTCCGTCAGAGAATGCGGTTAACCCTTCTGAACAGAGATCCCCCTTCTCCTATCAAGCGAGCGACAGGATAACGCGTCGCGATAAGGGCTGCGTCGCAGGCAGGTTGCAGTGCGTGGGTAATTATTGCGAAATGTGCAGGCAACGCAAACGCTAGCCTCGCTTCGTTCGCGCGCGAGAGTTCGATCAATGCATTGAAATATCTGCGTGCTGCGACAGAGAATCAGATGCATTGCCCGGTATTTAGTAAATCTACTCGCGAGTCTGAAAAAAAAAAAAAAAATTAGAGACTAGGATTCTTCTTTCGAAGAACGTTCGTGCTTGAATCATGTTAAAATGACGTTCAGAATGATAATTGCCAGGAATCTCGAGTATTTAAAATGTTAAAGAGGTACAACTCGAAATAACAAGTGGTAGGCTCGATAATGAATCGGTATCGAGCATGGTAGGGAATGTGGGCATCACGGTAGCCTGCGGCATATGAGTATCCCGTTGTAATTCTCGAGAGACAATCGCCTGTTAGCACGCACAGGCGAGACGTCTGATCGCGACGTGCATTCTCTACTGACACGGTCGCAGCTGCAAGGCTATAGATGTCAGACAAAATCCAATACATATTATGCAAGAGTGTTATAACAGGTTCTCACTATCTTTCATGCGTGAATTCCCGCATAAAATGTTATCGAAAAGTAAGTATAAAGTATGAAAACGTTTTCAAAAATTACTTATCGCATGACTGGCGCATGTGACACCTGCATTTCACAATAATTATCCATGCTCTACAATCTAATCGTACTAATGCTCTTGTCGCGGCATATTGTGCAGTCGCGCATACAAGTCTAACAACTGCACTTCTTTTTATAATCAGATAAGTCAGAGAAAAATTTTGTTGATACCATATTATTAATTCTTTTTTTTTTATATAATGATTAACCAAAAATTATACGTATAATCATTTTCGGTTATATTTGTAATATAAAAAAAAAATTGCATCGAGCAACAGAGCATTCGCGTTCATGAGAGAGGAACAAGTTGCTGTCGCGGGCGTGAATGTTGCGTAATTGACGGCGCACGTGCGTGCAACAACACAGACCGATATACGAACACTGGACCGTCCCATGTATTGCGCGTAATTAGACACACGAGAGAGAATGAACGCGTGGCGATGCTAATTTATATCGGTAACGGCACAGCGCTACCGTACTACTCGGACTGGTCGCCGACTTATTCTCGTTACATTTCATTATGTCGTTTATTGCCATAAGATATTAACGCTCGATACCTTATCGTGCTCTCCCTATAGGAAGTACATTTTGATCGTGTGCAGAGATATTCGTAAGCAATTCACGAGAAATCGCGAGAAGTTATACGCGAAAGTGTCGGAGTTATTGAAATGTGTAAAATCTCAATAAATCAAAAATAAGACGTAAACAAATTAATACAAATTGAATAAGAAAAGCCTTCTACGATCGTAGGTAGATCTTCGTGCTATGTTTGTGTGATTTTATATACCCATTCAAATTTAACGAAACTGCGCGCTGATTACTTTTCAGACATAACACAGTCCTAAGTTAAATAAGAATGAGTAATATCACGTTTTATTAAATTAAAATTAATTTAATAATGATTGATGCTGACTTGCATCTAGATATTAAACCCCTTCTCCCCTGAAAAAAAAACTGTAAAGAATTTATCAGTTTCGTTAAATTTGAATGGGTATATAAAATCACACAAACAAACATAGCACGAAGATCTACCTACGACCGTAGAAGGCTTTTCTTATTCAATTTGTATTATACATAATCGGTCGAATACTTCACTTTGTTTCGTTTAAACAAATTAAGTTACATCAAATTATCATGTCGACAACGAATTCCGTCCTAATGATATTCTAGTCAAGTATTATTATACATCTTGAAGTTGAAAACTATCTAGAGATCCAAGTGAAATATTATGGGGCACTAAGAGACAGGGGTATAAATATAGATTCAATAAAGATTTACATTAAATGTCGAGCGTGTTGCGGTCGGTTATTTTCTATGACCTATCGCGCGGCGATACAGAGGCCGAATCGATTTCTCCGAACTTGCAGCTATCGGCGGACGAATCCTCCCGATCGACGATTGAACTTTCTAAAGCATAGCAGCGGGTCGCTCGCGGAGTACAAGTACACGTGCATACACTCACGCGGCGCGGCGCACACGTGAAGAAGTAGACAAAAGCGTCGCTCCTACAATCTCTGGCCTGTCGTAATGCATGCGCGCGAAGACAATCGCCCGTCAGAATGCAGGTAGGGCGTCCGATCACGAGGGGCCCCTCCGACACGAGCGCAATGCGAGCGCAATAGGCATGCACCACCGGTGCGATAGGTGCAACGCGATAAAGGCCCCGCTGTGCATCGCCACGCAGATTGCATTCGGCCGCAGCCTGCAATTATTGCGAAATCCATGGGGCACGCGTGCACGTCGCCGACGGGCGTGAGAGATCGGGACTTTTCATCCGTCGCACTTCTCCACCGCCGGCGTGTCCCATTATCGGATTTTTGCAATAGCACGCGACCGCCCTTCGCGTCATTTAAATCCGTACGCACGCAGCCGATTAACACGTCCTCGCCGTTAGTCAGCTAGTTGCTTTGTGACGCGAATCGCAAGCGCGCGTTTACATGATCGATAATGCGTCTGATAATGCTAAGGCGATTAGCATATCTTGAGCGATAATATTTTTTTGGCGCCAGAAGTGATCTTTATTATGTTATAAGTGAGTATTTTAATTGGTCTTTCGTAAGTGAGGCATGGAGTGCAGCATAAGCCTGAGCTATTCTTGTCGCACGCAAGATCATATATCTGTGCAAATGACACGTGACGATTGCTTAATACGCGGCATTGCAGTAAATAAATTAAATTCCATTCCATTTGTACCGATATAAAACTCATAAGAGATTTCCATATCAATGAAACTTAATTAAAGAAAATTCTACGACACGTTCGAAGTATGTATAGATGAATATACATTTGCACAAGGAAAAATATATCTATAAAATATGTTGGTATATATACAATATTAATGAAACTCGATCAAAAGCGTATACAAGAATGTACAATCAAGAGTGTATAATGAAATAATACCTACGGCGAAATTTACATAATCATATATTTATAGGCAAACTTTCTTTTAAATACAGAAGATTATAGAAATTAACGTGAACGTAAATTAAATTAAACGAGCTGTAAACGAGATACATACACAAGATAAGCAATCATAAATAAACGATAATTACCAAGCAACGCGCGTTCGCACAATCGATCGATCGTGTGGCAATTATCGCGGTTTCCGCGCTTCTTCAGTATCGGTGACTTGCAAACAATATCGGGCAATTAATACTCCGGAATCGTCGCTTCCGCGAAAGGATGTTGTTTTGATCGCGGTCGTAGCCACGCGGTGTAGAAATTGTCGAAACGGAAATTCAGCTCGGAGTCAATGGAGCGCGGTAGGCAAAGTCAGAACCGGTTACAGCGTTAGTCGTAATTGCTAACGTGCATGTTTAGTCAAGGAGACGAGGAGCGATCACGGGTGGTCGCGAATAGTTGATGCTTTTCGGAGCACTGTCATTGCGGATGAGCGCTGTTACGAGCGCGATGCTACGTACAGCTGTAACACAAAATGAACTGACAATTGTAAGGTGGAATTTTTAATAAACTGTGATCAATGTGTGAAGCGTTTTAGATGTAGAAAATATCGATTGATTCGATTTCTTATAAAGAAGGGAAAACGTGAGAATCGATGCATGATACGATCTTATAAGCGCTACAATATTATTTAATATTAATAAAAAGTGGTTATATGTCCACTCCTGATTATATGAATGTTATATGAGAAGTAAATAATATTATTTACTTGAATATTTTAAATTATCGGAAATATTATAACTTCTAAATGTAATAATTATAAAGTTTATGAATATTTTGTGCACAATAATTCATATTAATTTTTGAACAAAATTAATATTCGTAGAACATTTTCATAATATTCCACGGATACTGAAATAATATATAAAGCGGACATATTAATATAATATTTCTATAATATTAAAGAATATATTCTCGGAATAATATTCTCGGAATAATATTCTCGGAATGTATCTTAATATCATTTTAATTTTTAATAATGTCCGTATTCTAGGAATATTGTAGCGCTTATAACGAACGGTCTGCTTAATTAGGACTAATAATGCGTCAGAAATTTAGATGAGTTATTAGTTATTAGAGTACTAGATTAGATATTACTTCTTCTTCGTGTGCCATATGCTTGTCAGCACGTAGGCGATCTTTTTTGCATATATCCGTAGATATATGGGAACCTACAGTTCTGAACTGGCTATTAGAATAAGAGACTTTCTTGGACAGAATTAATCTCGGTGGTTTGCCTTTGCCTTCCGAGAAGTGGCGATCGCTTTTAAATCGATTAAAAACCGATTTAGTTATACACTGAGAGAAATGTTTTGTAAAATCAACCAAAGTTTGGTTGATTAATGATCAAATAAATTTTATAGTGATAGTTACTAAATATGTAATTGTTTTGACCAAACGATTTGTAGTCTTAACCAAATAATTATTTTCATACAACAAATTGCAAAAAGTTTTTGATTTTTTTGTTAAATGTAACAAAGTTTTTGGTACCAGTAACTATAAAATTCATTTGATCACTATACTACCAAACGATTTCTCTCAGTGTACTTTCTGAATAGACTTAAACCCAAATCTTTGGCACGGACAGCAAACTCGCAACCTCTTCTGCCATATCGCCACACATATTATAATACTTGTAAGGAACTTATTTGCCAAGCATTTTATGATGAAACATTTTCAAGATCAAACGAGTTGAAATTTTTAGGATCAAATCTGTCGCGGCACGTAACAGATCACGGGCAGCGAGCGTGCATCCGCCCCGCGCGTAGTTATAGCCGCTTAGGAGCTATCGAATTTATTGGTATCGCCCAAATATAGTCATTATGCATTTTTCAGAACAGGATTTGAACGAAATATATGCTACGCGTGCGTTTCATTCGCCACTTCTTTCTCATGCATTATGCATTTTACGCGGGGCGCATCTTCTTCCAAAAAGGCAGCTTTCTTTCGGAGATTGCGTAAACAGCTGAGCGCGCGCGCGCTCCGGCCGATCTTGGACGGAGATTTTTGTCCCATAAATTTATTCGCCGCGAACGATTCGAGTCGAAGAAGGATTTTGAAGATGCTAATCGTCGTGTCGAAACGTACGACACTTATTCGCGCGCGCGCGCGACAACGACGACAACGCTCACTCCATTAATATTTATAAATGTGCAGGATCTATAAATACGTGCAACGGGCCGCGCGTGGCGAATTCGTCATGCCCGGATCTTTCGAAAATGTATAAAGTTATCAAATACACCGGCATTTCCGTGTTCCTGGTCGTCCTTGCGCGACCGTTGCGTCGTCCGTCGTTGCGCTACGCGCAAAAGTTGCCGGAAATCCTCGATAGAGAGATCAATACGCGCGGTTTACGATATCGATAGATAAGATACATGCGGAAGAGCGTTTCATTACACGGGCACTGACAGGAGAAATATTAATCGGCGCGCTAAATATATTTTGCGACAGTTTTTCCTCCCCGCTCGTGTCTCGGCGACATGAGAATGGCAATATCAATTAGCGCAATTAGTAGAAATCGGTGGCCGGCGGACACGGTGGAACAATTTATGCCGGATTTTTCTGAATGCGTAATTCGCAGTTCGGAAGTAAATTTATGGCAGAGAAAAGATTTGTCAATAGCTCACGGCGCGTATCACAGCGTCGAATATTAATTACACTGATTACTTGAATTATCCGTATTCATCAATAATAGTTTCATGTAAATCACACACGTTTGCATCTTTTTTACTGGACAGTTATTGATAATATTAATGATCTATAAATGCAAATATTTAAGCATTTCTATCACAGGATAATTTATAAGAAATTTATAAGAAATTTATTTACAATATTTCTGTGGTAACGTTTCCTCACTGCACTTTATCTTCATTTATTTTCCGTTAAAGCTGTTCGAACTAAAAACACATTTCTTAATATTTTATTTCTTCGTCCTCAAATTTATGTATCTTTGCACGGCCACCAAGCATCTATTCGATGTAATTGTCTGCATCGCAGAAAAGAATTTACGGTGATTATCGTCACAGACGAATAAGCGTTCCTCTTTAAGCCGCCGCTTACCGAAACGGTGAAGTCATGGAATCGCTAACGCCGGCGTCCTTGCGCCGGGTTACGTGGTAACGACGACGAAAATCGATGGTGTAGTTGGCAGTGGGTCGTCGCAGGATAGATGAAACGTGTAGCGCGAAATGGGTGAAGGTGAAGGACACGGTGTGGCAGAGCGGAGTGATACAGATATTCGGTAATCGCTCGTGGCGATCGTCCTTGCACTGGTCGCCGATAAAAATCGATTCGGCGAAATGACCGAAGTGCCGACGCTCGACGAGATGCGGTTAATGATGCGAGCGCTCGCGATGATAACGATCTCGACGCGATTCTCGGAATCGCGGGGACAATCGCGGAGGCAGCGAAATCAGTGGGTTAATTTGCAGGAAAAGCAAAAGTTTAGTATAACGAGCTCGGCAATTTGTTCAGATTTTGAATAATAGAGATACGCACTATAAGACAAACTATAACTTAACTTAAACATAATTATAAATTTGTTTATATATATCTAATTATTTTCAGTGCTCTTTTTAATTGCTCTGAGCTGAATACTGAGCTTGAAACTTTGATATCCTATTCCGTCTGATATTCATACTTTTAGGTTTCTCCTCTTTCCGCTTTCTTATCGATTTTTCTGACTGGCATAATCTTCTTACCATCTACTTCTTCACTGGAACTCTCGGTTAATCGGAAGAAACGTTTATATAATTTATGGTTTAATTAATTTAACTTCGTACATTGCTCTAATTTTAAATTTAACAATTTGTGACATGTAACATTTATTGCTAAGATATTTCAAATAATGATGTTGAACGATTCTTTACATTTGTATCTCTAAATGTGTATCTCTCTAATATTTGAAACTTTGAACCATCTGATATTCCCTCACACTTTCAGATTTCTCCTCTTTCCGCTTTCTTATCGATTTTTCTGACTAGCCATCTTCCTCTCGCCTACTTCTTCGCTACAACTCGACTTTAGTTAGAAATAATTAATTGTATTAATTTATAATTAATTTAAACTTAATAGAATAAAAGTTTAAATTTAATACAAAGTGGCATATAAAATTTATTAACAAGATATTTCCAATGATGATATTTGAGTATATGTAGAACTCTTCACATTTACATCTCTCAATAATTTTGCTAATATCTAAAAATTAGTTAATCATTAAATTCAATTATGACTAAATTGGCACAGACTAACTTTGCCAACTAAATGGTACGAAGTAAGGGAAGAGATGTCGCAAACAAACGAAATTTTCCCGACAAACAATTACATGTAAAACTCGTTGGGAGAGAAATTCTTTTGCTCTTGAAGAAATGAAACATCAGGACTATTTATTACAGTTACAAGACTGAAGAAATAATATTCAGTAATCAAGCAACAATTCTTCTAACAGCTAATCATTAAGGAAAAGTTATGATTGACAAATAAAGCTTTTCAAGAGAAACTTCCGTTCATCAGCAACGTGTCTCTCTCTCTCTCTTTCTCTCTCATTCTCCCGGGAGGTATTTCAGCTAATTAAACGACACAAAGCAGAGAAAGCGATATCGAATTACGGTGCCGCGCTGCAGGTCTCCGTTAGAATACTCACGCGTGAGTTATTGGTCGCATTAATCAAGCACGGAGGAGGGAATCAGTCGCGCGGGCGCGCGTGCAGGCCGAGGAGGAACAGCTGGCAGGTTCGGCTCTCAACGAGCTCATTTGCCGCGCGGAGTGCGCGCGATGATACGCGCGAGATGAGGAAGACGTCGGGACTGATTTAGATTTCTCCAAATACACACGAGACAGAGTCGATTATGAGAGCGGCGGTAATACGCGCGATTTATGGGCCGCCATTTATCGGCCGCGCTCGGCACGAATCAACGCGAATTACGGAGCGCAGCTGTCAAAGTCGCGGCTCTCCCGAGGTGCGCGCATCTGTCGAAGAAGAGCTCCCTCCCCGCGTGCGCACTTGCGCAAACCCCGCGCCGCGCTCGATGAGCGCCATTAATTAGCGGCGCGATCCGCGCAAATTGAGACGTACGACGCGCGGGGGTCTGTCGATGCCTGTCAAGGGAATCGACTCGCGCAAACGTCTCTAGATGAACGAGCGACGGCAACGAAACGCATATGCACGAGAGCGTCGATCCGCGCCATGTGGCGAGAGATTGCGCGAGAGTGCAACGCGAGTCGCGCGGACCACCGCGATTGTTAACAAGTGCTCTTCATATCGCGCATTGACGGGCGGTCGGTCTTTCCTTACGCCGCTGTCCTTACCTATACGCGCTTGTCTAGCGACGCGCCTGTGTCGAGTGGTGAAAGTGTAAAAATCGGACTAGACGGTGGAATCGACTACCCGCACCGGAATACGAGTATTACACACTGTGTTACATTATACGCAATATTTTATCTATTAACATGTATGCAGATAATCAATTATCTCGATTAATGTATATCGTTATTTCGCTATTCTCGTGCGTTTTGAATGGAATGCGATAAGATAGGCGCACTGCGTGTCTATTTCATGGACGGCGAGATAACCGATATGATTAATAACCGTTACCGTGAGGCAGCGCGAAAGATCTGAGCAGTGAGCTGCGGTTCGGATGTTGAGGGACTCGCGACGATAGTTGTCGAAAGGAGGCGTCACGGCGGTTCATAGATCACATTTATGAAGCGACGAGGAAGGAAGAGAACGCTACACCGGGACAAGCCGCTTTCGGCGTCGATCTGCTGTCGATTTCGATTTCTCTTTGAAATTTCTCTACGCCGCGCTGTCTCCTGAGCGGCTAAAACGCTTGACCGGTGAAAAGGGAAAAAGAAAGAAGAAACAAACGAAAAGATGGAGTTAAAAAAAAAGCAAGGAGTATAGATCCATTACAATTATTTTGATGGTCCAATAAAATTATTTTCAATCTGTATCCAGCTAAATATTTAGATTCTTCAACAAAATCGTTCTTTCGGTCTAGAAAACAGTATTTGGAGCTGGAGAAAAAAATCGAGACCCAGAGTCAAGATTTTTCGTCTATGTACATATTTTCTTCTTCTTCTTTCTATTCTGTTTTACCTTTTCCTCTTTTTCGGTTTGTACACTGTAAAAAATTTTCTCAAAATTACCCACTATAATAGGTGTAAAGTTACCAAATAGTTGTAAATTTCTACGCATTTGTAAATTTGCAATATACAAGGGTAAGATTAATTTTGTAATTTGTAATTAAGCAGATTGTAGAAGTAAATTTACATGTATAAAAATGATAAAGTCAATACGTTTTGCAATTATATTACATATTATACATTCAAATATTGTCTCTCTATCATACATGTAAACAATACAATGACTACTTACTGTGCCCGTACATAGTGATGCTAGGTGGGCAGAGTTTTCACGCATGATTAGTGAACGTTAATCACATTATATTACACAGCGGAATATTGTTGTATTACGTAATGTTAGAAAAATTTAGATAATTACATTTTTAAATATCTAGTGTGTATATGTAATTTTCCGTATAAAATGAGATATATTTACTCAAAAGCAAATCTACATCTTTTTTGTGGAATTACATAATTTCTATAAAATTACATGATTTTTTTATACTTACGGGATTAATCGTGTAATTTTTACATCTATTATATGTAAATTTACTGAATTAGTTTACAGTGTACAAAAAAATATTAGTAGCGAAAAATCGTGAGAAAAGGATCCAAGGAAAAGAGAGAGCGCAGAAACGGAATAAACAGCGCATGAGAAGAAGAAAAAGACGTGACGGGGAAAGTAAGACGTGTACAGGTCGAGGATAAAAAGAGGAGCTAGACCCAACGTGTGGTCGGTCCGGGAGCAAAGAAAAGACAGGGAGAGATAGGCGGAAAAAGAGGCGAATGATAAGAAGGAAACGATAAAGAGAGAGAGACAGGACAGCTGGGAGATCGCATAAACGTATGCACGCGTGCATACGTGCGTGTCGACGCAATACGCGGTGGATAGAATCTCTCTCTTTGGTTTGGTATGCGCCGGGGGCCAACTCATACGCGACATCCATATCGTGAGCGGAAACGAAGCTGCAGGTTCCGTGACCCCGAAACCGAGGAATCGCCGGAGACAGAGAAAGACCCTGGGTAGTAGCAAAGAAGCGAAATAGGGTCTGGGGTGGGCAGTATTTGAAATAAACACTGAGAGAAAAAATTAACAAATTTTAATAAATATTTGTTTGAATAGTTGCAATGAAATATTTACTAAATGTAAATAAATATTTATCTGATACAAGAACTAATAATTTAATTTAACTATCGTTTTTTTATTGAGTGAATATTTATTTATCGTAAGTAAATATTTCATTGTGACTATTCAAACAAATATTTATTAAAATTTAGTAATTTTTTTCTCAACGTATGTATTTGAAATACGCATTTAAATACATTTTGTATTTACATACATTTTCTTTTAGAGTTGCATTTAAATACAATTTTTAATATATTTTGCCCTGTGTCTATCGAAATCTGTCATAGTAGATTTTTTCGAAAAGATATAGCCAAAAACGTATCTTCATGCGCCGCACCACGTTCGTTTTCGTTGTAATTCATTCTCGACAATAAATACTACATAAAACGATGTGTAAACTTATCCCAATTTCACGGACGTAACAGGAATTGGCGATGTCGATAATAATAGTCTAGTCCATAACGGATGGATGTACTAAAATTGTAAGCATTATTTACGATATCAAATGCGACAGGTCGCATGAATTTATAATAAAAGTATGTCAGGTGTGAAATTTGAGTTAACAGAGCTCGAGTTATTTCTAGCTGACCTAAAATTTATATCCATTAATTTCGCAAAACTAAATTAGACAGTAATTAAGATAGAAGATTAACGGTAATTCTAAGTGATACTAAATCATTAATTTCGCCCATCCACTACTGTTTATCAATCATGTAATCGCTTAGAATGTAACCAGAAACTCTTCTAAAAGATGAATAATACTGAAAGGCAAATATATATAGAACGATGAAGATCCGAATAAACCTTGCGAATAAATTTTGCAGTGAAGCGGCATACTAGGGAGTTTATAACATACAATCTCAGCAACTATATATATAATAGAAAAGACAAGCGCGTATATATCATCGAGCGACGCAAGTGGCACTTCGTCCAGTTCGTAGCTGGCGGAAGTTACGGCGGAAACCGGCTGGAGCGGATTTTCGGTGAAACATGGATTCGCTCGTGAGCCAGGATCTCCAATGATCGTTCGTTCGTACACGAGAGGCGTAGCGTGCGACGACGGCTGGTGATTTAGCCGCCTTAGATCGAGGTCCGCATACCGAACGACTGTGTGTGACCGAGTCGCGCGCGGGACGACGACGTATCGGGACCCCGTTGTTGGGGCCACGAGGCCTTCAAGGCCGCCGGGCTCGTAAAAGGCCAATTCGTGCCTCTCCCTCGCGTCGTGGCGAGGCGGATTTCCAGCGCGAGGCACGAAAACGGATGACGGACGCCTCCGCGCGATCCCGCCGCGCGCGTGCCCTTATCGCCGGCACCATGCAGCCTCGAAATTTATTGGCCCCCTTCCGAAACGTGGCGAAGATTTGTGGACATTAGCGACACACTCGCGTGTCTAACTCCAGTGCCTTCTTTTAAGTTAATTCAACGCGCGTTAAATTAATTAAATTCACAACTTTTTGGAGAGAGAGAGAAAAGGGAAAGAAGAATCAGACTTATTTTCCAATTGAGTTTTGAAGAACATTGTGTCATCTGACAATTCGATGGATACCTGTGACATTACGTAATTTTGTATTCAAATATCCGAGAAGAATCTTCAAATGATTGCTCACAGAAATCGCTGTGATATATGAGATACGCAGAAGATTTTTGGTAGATGACAAAAAAATTAAGGATAATATAATTTTAAAGCGCACGTGGACCACGAAATTTCTGAATTAAATAGAAGGATTAAGTATACTGAGAGAAAAAATATCTTACAAAAAATTTTACTTAATACAAAAAAATTATTTATTCAGTGGGTTCCAATAGCTTATTTACTTGCAGTCAAGTTAAAAATTTCTTAATTGAAATATTTATGTAAATAAAATAAAGAAATAATTTTTATTCAAGTAATTTTTTCTTGCAATTCCAGAAAATATTTACTGTTAGACTATTTTTATATTTAAGATAATCAGATTTTTTAATCTAAGAAAATAATTTAATTAAGTTTAATAATATTATTAGATTATGTAAAATCAATATTTAAATGTAAAAAATATAAAAATTCAAAATTATGTACTTAAGATAATATATCTATTTACTTAAAAGTAAATATTTTTAGTTAAACAGAACAAACAAATGCTTGCATCAAAATATATCGTTTTAAGAAAACGTATTCTTTTTTTTTTATTTTTCTTTCAATATAGCTATCTATAATTTAATTTTAATTTAACTGTTTATGAAAAACGTTAATTATTTTATAATAATATTGCTTGGAAAATAATTGAATACAATAAAATTGAATCCGTTGTATCATGGACCGAGTCAATTCACCGTGAACGTTTTCAGCCAGGTCAAAAAGGACGTCAGTACTCATCGTCTCTCGCGGAATACCCAAATAGTAGCGATTGCCCTGGCAATCGGCCAACGGCCAACTTTGCCGTCACTCGCGTACCGAATTCACCGGCGCATTCCCCATCGATTCTTCATCCTTCCTACGGAGCGTGCGACCATGTCCTTGTTGCTTCATCGGCGGTAGCCACGCGGTTGCATAAATATTTTCATAATTGACGTGGAGGACATACGTAAACAAATGTAAACCCGCACGTGATTCATATGGAAATACGCCGAGAGAATTACTTGGAGATATAATATATGAACTGCACGATGACTTATTTTACAGCGTGACCACTTTTAAAAACGTAATTCAACGGCATACCTGATAAAAATATAAACTGGTTCTGTTAATTATTTTTTTTTAAAGAGAGAATCTCGTTAAACATTAATATACTCGATGTTACAGGCAAAGTAACATTGTGTGTTGCAAAAAGCGAATCTGTAGCAAAATTAATATAAATAAATCTCCAATGCCACTCCTTCCACATTCGCTTCCTCCGGCTTTCAGGTCATACGGTGTCAGCGGTCGTTCCGAACGAGACACGGACAGGTTACTAATAAAATTACTAGTCGAGAATAATCCTCGCGCCCGACGACATCATGTTATTTCGGTCTGACGGACTTGGAACAGGGGATGGAAGGTTAAATCTATCCTCGCTTCGATAAATGGAGGTCCATTAATGAATCGGAATGGCGGAAAATGTCGCGCCTTAAAGTGGAGCGCAAGCCAGGTATTTCGCGAAATCGATTCAATCGCGGTCGGCCAGCGCAAATCAAGCAGCCGGACACACGTTCGATCAGGGTCGGATTTGCATACACCTAAAGCTAAACACCGACGCAAAACACTGTACGCATCACTGAGGCACACCGAGGCAAGTTTTAAGCCCGCCACTGGGCGCCGCGGGAGGGAAAAACGAAAGGACAACGGATCTGATAAGATTCTAGCTCTCGTGAAAGAACCCGATCATTTTCACCGACCGGTCTGGAAAACACGGCGTGCTAGAGCGACATTAAAGCCCAGGGACTTTAATTAAGATGTCTGGTGCAGCAGCGAGAAAATCGTATGAAAGATTTCACCTAGGTGGCTGGTTTCATCCGCCGGCAGAGTTTAATGCGGGACATTTAATAACGCTAAGACACAGTGTCGCTCGTAAATTTGCCCTCCGGACTCCAACGGATTTCAGAATAATCACGGCGAATATTAATTAGAATAATTAGAGAAGTGTAATAAAGTAGAGGGGCTTTTGGAGAGCGTTTTTCTTATCCGTCCAGCGGATCGCGCATCACGCGACAAATACGCAGGCGAGAACAACCATTTGCAACGAACAAATGAGCGATTCGTGCGCCAAGTATTAGCTATACTTAGGATGTAATTACTCCGGAAGTTGTAACGTTAAACACCATGCTGGGTTTTTAAAGCGGCGCTGACACTTTCTTTTTGCACTTGACTTCGCAGCCTTCGGTCACATATCATTTCAGAAAATTGCGCGCGCTCAAAGATGAGATTAAAAAGTATCACTAACCAGAGGTTTCTCAGCTGGAAATCCATCGTAGACTTCCAGCATCTAGAACAAACACATATTCAATAGACATCTCTCAAGATATTTTTATTTATTTTTTTTTTTCTAAAAATACACATTTTTAAGTATGTTTTGCACTTATTATTATCTTAACGTCACTCCACGATGTAGTTTTATCTCTAAGCGCAGCTTAACGCACGGATGTTAGAAGAATTAATAACCTCGTTCGAGCAATCTGAGAGAAAATTAAGAGGCGCGAGATTTATAAAAATATGTCAATGGAATTCTGTCGTCGGTGCATTGCCTCTTGAACGAATAAATAAGCAACGACACGATGGCAAAATTCCAATTCCGATTCTAACGTCAGCAACGTTCACGGGGAGCCTCGCGAAAGCGATCAGCTGCGGCGTCCACCTGTTAAAAGTCGCTCGATATCGCGGCGCTCTATCCGCTTTAAGCGACGGCCTTACTCGTCCCCGTTATAAATGCGCGCACACTAACACACTGGCATCCCCCGAGTGTGGGTCGACAACACACAGAGAAAACGGTGGCCGCCGATATTCAACCCTCCCCCGCCCGCTCCCCTCTAAATGATCCGACGCTTTACACAGCTGCTTCGCCTCCCTCGCCCGCGCTTCCACTTATCCTTCTCCATCCGCCAGCCGCCCCCTTTCGCGGCCTCCTTCCGCCGCGAGCAATCCCGCGGCCAATAGTGACGTCATACTGCGACGTCGTCTATGACGTCACCGTTGTGCCGCAGTTCCGTTCATCGATCGGCGACCCGTGGGGTCGCCCCGCAGGGGCGGCGGAAGAGACACGTCCGTCGGGGCGCACTCTCGAGAGCTGATCGGCTCTCTCTCTCTCTCTTTCTTTGTCGTGACGGCTTTGTATATGCTTGCGTTTTTCAACGGCAGTAGGATCATCGCGACCCACGCCTCCATTATTTTTATTGAACGCGGGAGTGACGTAACGTGTCAGCGTGAAGCCCACCTGTCGAAGGGCTGCCGGCAGTCCTAAAATGGATAATCGGGAACAAGTAAAATAAACAACTATTGTAGAGACCGAAGAACAAAAGACAAGAGTAACGCGTGATAAGATAATCAGAAAGCAAATTAAATGAATAAAAGCGTAAAAAATAAAATGGGAGTAATGAGACGGTATCAAATTTATTTTATTACTTTTGATCTCTACCGATTTTTAATTAAATTAATAAAAAATACGCTGTAAAAAGAAATGTTTGTAGTTAGCATGGTTTGTGCATCGATATACGCTGTATTTATAAAAGTACGGAAACTCTCTATGGTCCTTTTCTCATTCTTATATTTCATTGTGTCCCGCCTCTCACGCGATGGCGATAGGTTCACGGTCAACCCCGTCGCGCCCTACGCGATTCCCAGCTAAGGTCATCTAATTAACATTGTTGTCCAAGTGTTTCGCATGTAACGAAATACTTCCGCTTGCCTACCGTACACATGCATCACTTGCACGATAATCAAAGATTTATCTGAAAATACTGCGACAAACACTTAATATATTATGCACATGTCGTTCACATTTATCAAATAAATGTATTTCTCTCAATTTCGCAATTTTTCTTCACACATGCGTTCACTCATAGAATCGTATGTTCCACGTAGATATTCCCAAATTCTTACGCGATAAGGCAAGCCGGAACGAGTAATAAATTTAATTGATACATTTCTTCCGCGTTGCATTTTCTACAGGCGGCGTGAATGGAACCGTTAGACGTGGGCGGTGGTGGAGGAAGCCATCTCTTTCACGGCTTCCTGATTCCGGCTAACCTCTCCCGCTTTCGTGCGTGTTGACGTAATGTTAGCAGAATTATTATAAGCGCTCATATGTTACACGAAGAGGCTCGGAAGGGGCCTTTATTGGCTGAGCTGTTTCTGCCGCTCACGACACGAGGCGCTCACGGTTGTTTCATCCCCCGTCCTACGCTTACCGACGCTTTTTCTTTTTGCCTTATTTAGAACTATGCAACGTGAATAAGGACACTAAAAAAAGGAAGCGTGAGACGCAACCGGAATTGCGGAGGCGAATTTACGCAATTTTTCGATTACATCATCCCTTATTTACCTCCATGGTCCTTTATCGGCGCGTCTTTTACCATCGGGTCATTCTTACCCCCGATATGGATTTACCCCCAACCGTCATTTTTTTTTACTTTGCGTTTGCGCGTACGTTTCCAAATGTGACATAATTCCCTTTTTCCTCTTCATTATTTCACGGAACTTGCTACCTACATGTGTGCAGCACTCGAGCGTACGAGTTGACAGAATGTTATGAACTTTATTAAAAGCGAGAGAGGGAAGGTGCTTTGCAAATAAAAAGACTATCACCCTCCGCTTCCCAGTCTTGTTTCTCTTGGAAAGAAACGTCGCGTTACGTATCACTGCCAAGGATACAAGAGTCGTGACTAAAGTTACTTTGCCGAGTTATTTCAACTCTGCCATCGTTTACACGATTTGTTGTCCTAGTATCCTTGGAGTGCACGAAGAATCTGAAGTGGCATTATCAAGTATTAAGTATAACGTTCCGCGCGAATTTTAGGATTCCGCGTGATTGTTTAAATTCCCTGATGTTATCCTCCATTAATAAAAAATTAGTTGAGTGTAGAATCACATCTTGTAAAATATTATAAAATATTTTTTTATATAATAAATTTTATACAATAAATTTCAATAAAATAGCTAAAACAATTAAGAAAAATATCATAT
>QKQZ01009378.1:0-14704 GCA_003595255.1 Solenopsis fugax | reverse complement strand
CCTTCTTACTCGACCGCTATAATTATCGAAAACCAAGGGCTTCGTACGGTATTATTCTTAACAGTATTAAACCGACAGCTAGTGATATTGAGGCTGTATTGAACTACCTTGTCCCTCAGAGCATACGTATGATACAAAGTTTTTGGGGACTCTGTTCATACTTCCGAAAATTCATCGAGGGATTTTCGGTGGTAGTCAAATCCCTTTACGATTTGCTCAATAAAGATGCCGTGTTCAAATTTACGGAAATAGAATTGCACGCTTTTGAGGAGCTAAAAGAAAGGCTTGTGAAGGCATCCGTCTTAACAATTTACGATCCACGTGATCTTACGGAATTACATTGTGACGCGAGTTATGGGTTTGGAGCCGTGCTCATGCAAAGAAAATCTGATCTTAGATTACACCCAGTATTCTACTTTCCTAAACGCACCACGGCAGTGGAAAGCCGCTATCATAGTTTCGAGCTTGAAACGCTGGCAATAATTTACGCGTTAGGGCATTTTCTAATCTATTTAGTAGGGATCCCCTTTAAGATAGTGACTGACTGTAATGCGCTTAAAATGACTTACAAAAGAGAGACATTAACCTTAGAATTACACGATGGGCTTTGGAGCTGCAAAACTATGAATATACGATAGAATATAAACCGGGTACCCGAATGAGACATGCGCTCAGCAGGTCTTTCAATACTTATATTGTAGAAGATAACCCCTTCGAGTATAATCTATCCGTTTGTCAGTCACAGGATGAAAATATTAAGAAAATAGGACAAGAGTTAGAACAGGGAGAAAATCCTTCATTCGAAATGCGAAACAGATTAGTATATAAGAAGAAAGGCGGCGATTTGCTCTTCTATGTTCCGGGAGCAATGGAGAGAAATGTATTGTTTAAATACCACGATCAAATGGGCCATCTCGGCGTGGAAAAGACTGCGAGCACGATATTGCGAAACTATTGGTTCCCGAATTTGACGGCCAAAGTCAAACAGCACGTCGCGAATTGTTTAAAGTGTATTGCATATTCACCGAAATCCGAAAAATTGGAAGGCATCTTGTACTCTATACCCAAAGGAAATATTCCTCTAGATACGATTCATGTCGATCATTTAGGGCCTTTAGATAACAAATGTTTAGTTAAAAAATACGTTTTTGTAGTAGTGGACGCGTTTACCAAGTATGTGAAATTGTTTGTTACAAAAACTATCGCCAGTGCTATTCGAGCTCTACGTAATTATTTTATCAATTTATTTTACCAAGTAAATCCCGTATGAGTTGTGACGGGGCGAATTTCGTTCGCCGTCCGTCACAAGGACCGTATGGTCCGATCGCGGCGGCACGACACGGATGCTGCGTCTTCCCGTCTCGGGAGCAGGCGCGATTCCGTAGGCGCGATCGTTTATATGTGAATGATCGTCTTGTGTCGTCCCCGTGCCGTCGAAATAATGATAAATAAGCGTCAGGAGTAATCGGAGCGGAGGCAGCGACTGCGAAGGATCTTTGTACACTTCTGACGTCTTGTCCACCCGGGAGGAAGCGAGCCGAGGAAACTATCAGCGAGGGAGTCACAGGGCACCCCGATTCGCGGGGGCTCGAAGGTTGTACCGCCCCTACTTTCATATCCATTTCTTCCGCTGAGAAAATATCTTGCTGCAGCCTTGATAATTGCAGGAAAGGACGAGAGGCCGGCTGAGAAGAAATACGGGAGGAAGGCGCCGCATTGACTATCGTGCGAGAGGGGGACACGAAGTCCATCTGCCGAGAAAGAATCCTCCGAAGATCGCCGGGGACCTGAGACGGAGGCCATCCTCGGGAAAAGGAACACGGCCGCTCCTTATCAGCTTCCGCCGACGAGGAGTCGACGCTGCCGATCGAGCCTGCCAAATTTGAGCCTCGCGCGCCCGGAAAACGTCATCGATGCCGAGCGAAATCGCTATTCGCATCCTGCGACGCTCGAGACACCGGCCGCGACCAATACGGAAGCAGCGCTATTATGCTAAGTGGGGCGAGTCACCGCGAGCTTCCCGCAGGATCTAGGATCGATCCGCACTTGTGCTGTGAGCGTGTCCCGAGACGGAGCGAATACGATTGACATCCGCAAAGACAGGGAAAGGACGCAGAGATCGCTGTTCCGTGCCGCTTCCGGACCGATGAGACGAGCGTCAAATATAATTTTGTAAAGTCGCCGATCTCGCGGTCGGACGCACGCGGCGTCGAGGCAATCGCGATTAAATTATCATTTCTTTTCTCGGTCTTTTGTGTAAGATTAGAGCTTTGTTCCGCGTAGAAATTTCCGCTGCCGCGACGTCGCCCGTTCGACACCGCCGCGTGATTAACGATTAGTAAAGATTTCTGTTCGGCATTCGCANGCATTCGCGTCTGCTGCGCCACAGTCAAGTCGCTGTTCTGTATCGTCTGTCCATTCCGTGTGCTTGTGAGCGTGAGCTTGTATTTTCGTGAAATTGTCGCATAATTTTCACACGAGTATGTAATCGCGTTTTTCAATAACGTGTGCGTGTGTGATTCCGCGGGTATTGTAATCGCTGTGTGCATCTTTCCTATAAATTACGTGTCGATCGAATAGCCGATCCATATTTCGTCGTTGTCTTCTCGCACTGTCCGGTAAAATATATCATTCGCGATAATATCCCGCGAACTTGTAACGCTTATCGCACGCCAGCGAACTGCGTGCCGAAGTCAGTGTAATTTCATTCCCTGCTATCTCGGAAATATAGATTGTTATTTCTTGTTGTTAATTCTCGTTTCGTCATTGCGTGGGTCCTTTCGCTCTCCCTTATTCCATCCGCCCGCACCGAACCACTCCCTTCTCTGCCACCGTCGTGGCTGAGCAGCCGGCTGTCGGTGCCGTCAAAGTCCACGCGGTACAATAAAGTATACTTTTTTTGCGTCCGATAAGGAGTGGCACGCTCACTCGTGCCTGGCGCCCAATATTGTAGTTATTAGAGTCGCGTAAATTAGCGAAACCATCGTCGTGGACGGACGACGAAGATTGTGCTCCGGTCGCCAGGACCATCACAGATTATTTCTAATCGCGGATCGTGTTTCACATCAGGAGTTTGCGGACTTTATCTCCGAGCAAGGAATCAAACATGTACTAGTTGCGACCGGGTCTCCGCACAGCAACGGTCAAGTAGAGCGTACAAATAGTTAATCTCTATGTTAAGTAAAATCGTCAATAAAGAGGAAGGAAAGAATTGGTATAAACTATTATACGAGGCTGAATATGCTATAAATAATTCTAAGAATCAGAGTACCGGCGAAACCACTAGTAAGTTATTTTTCGGCGTAGACCAGCGAGGTCCGATTAATAATGAGATTAAAGAATACTTAAACGCCAACATTAACGCTAGGCCAAGAGATTTAGAAGAAATAAGAAATAAAGCAGCAGGAAAGATAGCGATAGCGCAGAAGCACAACGAAAAATATTTTAATAAAAAGCGTAAAGAACCCAGTAGATATAAGGAAGGAGGCTATATAATGTTGCGTAATTTCAATACTACAGTCGGAGCGTCAAAAAAATTGATTCCACAGTTCAAAGGACCCTACATTGTCAAAAAAAGAGTTGCGCAATGATCGTTACCTAATAGCAGACATAGAGGGGTTTCAGAACACTCAGAGGAAGTATCAAGGGGTCTGGGAATCAAAACACATGCGTCTATGGATACAACCAGATTCCGAAGTCAACACTTAAGAGTATGTTGCCTATAATTATAAGTATGTAAGTGTGGTATGGGATGCTTCGATGAAAAGTTTATTGTAATAGCGAGAGAATTTAAGTTTATTGTAATAGTGAGAGAATTTAAGTTTATTGTAACAGTGAGAAATTTAAGTTTTTGTTCAAATTATCTTATTTAGTCTGTTTTATCGAAGAGATCGAGGACGATCTTTGGTCAGAATGACCGAAATTGTAACGAAACTGTAAGTTGGAGGCTTGCGACGAATCATCACGCACGATCGGGCGCTCGTGCGTTATCGCTCGTCCGATCGGCCTTTGTCATGCGCAGAGCGACGCAAGAGGACAGTCTTGGTACCATGGTACGCCTCTCGAGCCGAACGCTCAACCTATGTATTCTTCCGTTCTTACGACCAATATATATCTTTTAACCATCCTTACATAATTATTAATAATTTGTTATTATGATTCTGTTTTGTCTAGGGCAATATAAAACAATGATAGTATTTTAATAGTGTACGATTGTGTCGACTTGTGTCATAGTTAGAAAACACTGGGTCATACATAGTGTTGCCTGTATATGTATATTGTTGGAAAACATCTTATATATATATATATATATATATATATCACCAAAAAGTAACAGTGAGCGTTTACTGAGAGCTAACAATGATCAGTTTTCCAGCAAGAGACATAGAAAGACACAATGTAACACAGTGAATCAGTTTATTCTTGTTTAACATTGACAACCAAGGATAAAATAATTCATTGTGTTGTACTGTGTTTTTCTCTTGCTGGAAAATACAGATTGACCACTGTCAACTATATTTAAAAAAGAAGTTGAATAACAAGGAAATTTCATGAAGTATCAAATTCTGGTTTTAATGAAACATACAAATTTATAATTATAAACTATACATATAAGTATATACGTATAAATTACTTAAATAAATTTAAAAAATATTAGTTGGAACAAAATAACAGTTTTAAAGAATGAAATCACCTTAGCAAAGATATTTAAAAACTATCGAAGATATTAAAAAAAGTTTTATAATAAAATTATCTCTGTTTATCTACATTCTACATTAATATTTTTAAAAAACTTTTAATTTTTGAAAATTATTTTCAAATATTATTAACATCAATAAATAGTAACTTTATTAAAAAACTTATATAAAAGATTTTTTTATATCTTAGATAGTTTGATATTCTAAATAATTATTGAAATATAATGAAAAAAGCTCCTCATTTTTAAGGAATGGTTTTTATCCTCAGCTGACACACTATATTGGATTCAATATTTTGCCACACATAGATCACCCGATCATTTTCAATTGCGTATATTTCGGTACATAATGCATAGAATTTGAATAATTTTTTTTAATCGATACGCCAGAAGATCAAGAAGAAAACTGAATAGGTGCGAAAATCGAGAAGTTGAATATATTCGAAATATTCAGAAAAGGAGTGAACGATTTATGAATGCCAAGCATTTTTGTAAACAGCTCGGGTGTACGACACCCAGTGGGTCAATTGGGGGTTAAAATCGTTTTTCCGTTGCAATTAATATTTTCTAAATTGATCTATTTAAGTAATCGTTGTACAAAATTTCATTAAAATCAAAATTTGACATTTTACGAGGTTCTCTAAATTCGAGTAAGTTATGGTATTTTTAAATAAAAGTGATAATAATCGAAGAAAGCTTCATGTATGTGTAAAATGATGTACAAATTTCATAAAGAAACAGATATTTGAAAAAAATATTTGATGTTTTCTGTGAGAATGCTGTGTCAATTCCTGCATGCGAAAGATGATTTGCTAAATTTAAATGAGACTATTTCAATGTTAAAGATAAACTACGCTCTGATTTTTCAATATTGATGACAACATGCGTAACTTTTTAGATATAAATTCACGAATTTCGACAGAAATGGCTGATAATTTAAATGCTGATAGATTGATTACTATTTTAATAATTATAAAAAAAGTTGGTTACATCAATTAAAAACCTATGCTTAAATTTTTGTGCTCGCCCAATATACAGTGTTAACTATGAAAATAGAGCCACTGAGAAAACAAAACAATTATCAATAAAACTAAAGCCTAAATTTATCATATTTTTTCCTAACATAAGAGACTAAAAACAAATTTTCATTTTATTATAACTTATATAAAAATTAAAAAAATATAAATACATCAATTATTATATAGATGGTTCTATTTTCATGATCACTGTATCACAGTATAAGAAAGAACTTATTGTGAAATGTGACTCTTAAGCCTTGTGTACACGATGCTAGAAATCGGTCCGAGATCCCGGACAGAGAGAGAATTGACCAATCGCATTAAACTATTGGTCGAATTGTTCAAATGCGATTGATCAATTCTCTCTCTGTCCGAGAGTTCGGACCGATTTCTAGCATTGTGTACACAAGGCTTTATACTGACTGTATGTATATACAATAGAGAGAATAATTTTTAAAAAGTCATAATGCATTCTTTTTTGTCATGAATCTATTAAGAATTTTTTTAACAATTTTTGTCTTGAATAGTTCAATACTGGATATTAGCTTACATAACTTTTTCTCGTCCTGTGAATTAATACATAATTCTGTCTATATAATACAAAATATATAAATATATATATATATATATATATATATAATCCTTACTTAACTACATGTATAATAGTGAAAATTATAAGTTCATATCATTGATAACAAAATAATGATATCGATGTGCATAATTATTATAGAATAAGTATAAAGAAAAAAAAACGATAATTAAATCTATTTATATTTCTTATAATTAAAAAATTAACTGAAAATCCCATTTTAGCAGCAATTAATTGCAAAATAATTATTATCAATGATAAGTCCATCTTTTTCTATTATCATTATATCGAAAGTAGTCATTGAAACGATAACCGTTATCTCTATTATAATACGATCTTTCATCTCGGTAATCACTATGTTGTTCTTTACTTCTTCCCTTTTCCTTTTCCCTCTCTCTGTCTCTGTTTCTCTCCCGATTTCTACCTCTTTCTTGATTTCTGTCTCTATCTCTATCTTGATTTCTATCTCTATTTCTCTGATAAGGATGACTTCTAATCCTAGCATCACTGCCAGAATTTATATCTAATTGCCTTGGATATATTGAGCCATCCTGCGAAATATTTATACCACATATGGCACCGCCGCCATCGCCACTGCCAGTCTGCGGTGCATAATTTCCCAAGATCATTTGCTGACCCAGTTCTAACATATGATTCATATTGCGAACGGGATTTGAAAATTGTTCGGCTTGCTGTGATTCCGTATTATTTCTCGGTTTCATATTGAGAGTACGATTGTAAAGCATTGTGCCATCAAACAGGAACAGAGCATATTCCACGGACTTCGTGTGCTTGTACGTGATAAATCCATATGTTCTTTGTTTGCCCTCACGATCTTTGGGAATGGTTATTTTTTGTACAGGACCTCCCTACAAAAAAAAAACAATATCAAACATGAAATGTGAAATCAAAACTGATCTAATCTATTTAATAATCGTTTCCTATAGAAAAAATTATATTCTTGCTTATACATGAAATGCTTATTTTAATAGATACGAGGACAAGCTCTTTTATTACAAAAGTAATCAAGAGAAGGTTATCGGTCAGAACAAAAATAATATGTTTCTTTATCATTTTTATTTATAAGCATGTAGTTCAAATAATATCGAAATCAAATTTTGAACATTTCAACTACATAGTCTTCTTCAACAACGATAGTAAAAATTTTAAACGTATGTAAGAAATGAAATTCGTGTTATGATGATTTAATGATATAATAATAGCGTGTGTGTTATAGTAACATAATAAATATTAACGCGAATATGACATTGAGAAGATAATAAAACACTTATAGTCATTTGTTACAAAAGAATTGTTTCCATGGTACAAGGACGTGATATAAACAGGACAAAAAAATGATATTATTTTGAATATATTATACTTGCTGCTCGATAATTTGTATTTTTACATATTCATTTCATGTGCTCGCGGAAGCAAAGATTTGCAACGTTTGTATTCGACAACCTTCGCATTAGTAATTTATTGTCAGCTTATAATAGATACTTTATGTTTTTCATGAGCCACAGTTATTTATAAGACTTTTCGAAACAGATAGGTCGACAACTGATTCTTGAAAGTTCTTTATCTCACATTTTTTTTACTTATTCAATCACTCGCAAGGTAAGTTATAAATTTTTTTACACTTTGTTTTTTGGTCATAACTTAAAATCCTGTTAATATTATGTAATTTTTATCTCTGACTTATTATCAAATATAACTCATTTTGACTCGGTTTTATTAATATTTGATAAATATGCAAAAAAATTACACCTCATCGATTTCATTGGCCTTAGTATATAGGGGAGAGAGGGGCTATTCATTGCAGTTTTTTTTCTTTTGCGTCTTCTGAGTCCTGTTCGTTAAAAAAAAAAGTTGGACGGTTTGAAAGGTTAAACCTTCCCCTTCACAATGCCGTTATAGATAAAAACACGGAAATGTACTTGCTTTGAAGTACATAAAAATGTCGACCAGTGCAAAGTATTTTGAATAACCCCAAGCCCGGGGCGTAATCAGTCCGGGAATATTCTGAAATTTGTGTTTTAAGATGAAGAAAATGTAAAAAAGCTGTTGTTAAGACTCTGTTTTATTCAGAAAAGGATATATAGTATTATTAAGAAAAGTTGCACACAATAAAAAAAAATAAACACACAATAGAGAATTTTATTGCTTCAGCGTTTTCGGAACAAATCAGGGACTATTCGTATTTTGTGTATTTACACCTGTTGAGTATTAAGTTGTGTATTTTGGTACATAGAACGCGAATATAAAAGAAAAAATTGTTCGAACGACGATTCGACGTTCGGTGTTTCAAATCGCTTCACAGTGGTCTGATGCACGACTTTAGGCGGACAAAATTCAATTTTTTAATGTCAACTAAATTTTAATTTAACTTATTCTTATATCAAATACTCCAATTAAGGATAAAATCGAAAAAAATGTATAAAAAAAATACCTAAACATAATAATAGTACAATAACATACGAGAAATATATTAAAATCAGACTAAAATTCGTGACAGACACTATAGTTTTGTAATAGTATTTTTTAATTCAACTAGAGTTGTAAAAGGAAGATAGATATTTTTTAATATCATCTTGTATGTCAAGATTTAATATCATCTTGTATGTCAAAGTGATGTAACTAACAATTTACTCATTTTTACTACAAAACTCAAAATGTCAGACATTATATGTACTTTGAACTTTGATATCCAATTGGTTTCGTTTGCATATATTTGCTTAAACGATTTCTGTAGCGCATTTAATCCTTTGCGTCACGGCGCGGTGCAGCGCGCAGCGGTGTAACTCTGGGAGCTACATCTACCATCCAAACTTATTTTATCAATGAATTAATTGTTTTACGTATTCCTTTAGCATGTTTGGTATTGCTGGATTTCCTCTAATAAATTAAGTTTTAGAATCATATTTTAAATAAATAATTTGTTATTAATAAATATATACTGAAAAATTGTCGTTTTTAGAGATTAAATTTGTTTGCATAAAATTTTGCATAATAACCTATACTTCAAAATCATTACCTGAAGGTTTTTGAGGTCGCTGATTACGAATCCGATATCAAAAATTTAAAATTCAAAATGGCGGACACAATATGGTGGAAAAAAGTTATCAAAATCAACCGGATTCGCTTGAAACTTATTATTCAGGTGTTTTCGAAATATTCTTTTAAAAAAACGTCACAAGCTTTCGGAAGAATGTATAAAATTATTAAAATAAGTTTTTGGTTTTAATGTTTAATCTTTTTTGTTTATACATTAAATATTAAAAATAATGAAAAAATTAAACCAATAAAATATATTTTAAAAAATATAAAAAATACAAAAACCAATTAAAAAAAAATAAAACCTAAAAACTAATAAAAAATATAAATAATAAAACAATAAAAAAATGGAATCGACAATCGCCACGTTCTCGATTCGTGACTCTGGGTTTAGTTGAGAGCAGTGATGATCTTCGGAATTAGATATAAAGATCTCGTGGTCAAATAAAAATCGATCTGCGTAATATTATAAAAAATTAAGTATATTGTATCCGCCATTTTAAATTTTGAATTTTTGACATCGTATTCGTAATCAGAGATCTCGAGAACCCCTAAATAGCAAATTTCAAGCAAATTCAGTTGATTTTAATAATTTTTGATAATTTTGTCCGCCATATTGGATCCGCCATTTTGAATATTGAATTTTTGACATCGGATTTGTAATCAGCGACCTCGAAAACCCCTAAATAGCAAATTTCAAGCAAATTCAGTTAATTTTGATAGCTCATATTAATTTTGTCCGCTTAAAATCGCGCGCCAGACCACTGTGCGCCCTAGCGTCAACTTTGCGCATTATTGCGTATGGTCTACAAAAATAGACATCACACAGCAAAAAGTAAACACGAAATGTTTCAAATACATTCAACTGGACACGATACATTCAAAGTTTTCAAAAAGAATCTTATTTATCTTACTTAAATTTTGAAGAAATGCTGACTATCAGACTCTACTTCGACCGTCGCAAAACACATTTTTTACTGCCACGACTTCAATATGACGCCGTCGCCAACGAAATTTTATTAGCAACGTCGTTACAATAAGAAGCGCGTTTACAGTATTTAAAGTAAATTTTTAACATATACCCATACAAAGATATTTCCATTTTTACGAATTACCCACCCTAACGAATTGCTCCTTTCTCCCCTATGTTATAGAGGTGAGGGTACTAATGAACTTTTTCTTATAAAATAATCGGGGGTCTCGTACAGTTTTCGAGATATACCTACATAAAGTTTATTCTCGACATTTCATTACTTTCGTTATATGACATCTTGTACATGACAAGTAAAACTATTTAAGCCCTCTCCGATGATCTTGATCCTGAGTGACCTTAGAAAGGTTTTAACCATCGCTCGTTATCCATTGAAAAGTTATTATCATAAAAAGATTGTAAAAATTATCTCTATAATTTACATAATATATGTTCAACAAAAACACGAATTTATTGCTTTACAAATATAATTGCTTGATTTAAAAGCATGCTCCGTGGCCACATACGCATATCAAAAGTGGGTAATTTGAAACACGCGTGTAAATGCATTTATGATTTCAATGTTAAATGAATATATCTTTTAAACCGTTGCTTTGCATGGAAATGCTTGGGCGGGAGAAGGGCAGAGCCCTCCCCGACAATCCTAACCCAACCCAACCCAACCGCAAATTTTGTTCTATCTATGGCCATATGGTCACATCTACATGCTCTGTGATCACATGTGTGTGGTCACAAACCAAAAATTGAGATTAGCCTGGATTAGGAATGTCAGGGAGGGGGTGTGACCAAGCTTTTATTTTCCACGCAAAGTGACGATTTAATAGATATATTCATTTATCATTAAAATTTCGAAAATAAGCTTTATGTAGGTATATCTCAAAAACTATACGAGACCCCCGATTATTTTATAGGAAAAAGTTGATCAGTACCCTTACCACTATAACATATACCAAAGCCAATGAAATCATTAAGATGTAACCTTTTCTGCATATCACCTAATATTTTAATTGAATTCATTCTCACCATCGAACAACGAATAGATTATGAATTTTTTATACTTTCACCACGCTGAAGATTTATTGTATCTTTTGTCCGTTCTATTAAGATTATATTTCAATATTATATTAATTTATTACATTGTTTCTATTCTAAATTATGTAATACTTTCAATTTTAATGTAGCCTTACTATTTCTCTTACTTTTAGATTCTAAAACATATTACTTTTTCAGCGTCATATTTTCATTAATCCTCGTGTGAATCGTCTTGCAAGGAATAGTCAAAATTTCTTTTAGTTGTAATATTGCCCTATATATTGCTACATAAAGAACAACAACATAAGATAAATATCCCAGTGGCCGGACATTTAAGAACTAATACTTAAATAGTTAAATATGATTTTTTTAAATCAAAGTAATGCCTCGTGCCTACAGGACGTGGAATCGCTTGCCGCGCGGCGGAAGTTGGCGCAGTAGCCAATCAAAGTTGGATAGAGTTTATCTTCTTGCGCACGGCAGAAAATATGATTGGCTACCGCGCCAACTTCCGCCGCGCGCCAAGTCTTGCCGCATCCNCTTGCCGCATCCTGTGGGCACAAGACATAATTTTTTTTTAATCTTTTTATATACATAATAAAGATTACACTTTAAATAAAAGGAATAAAAGAAATAAAAATGATTATAAATTTGTAGTTTATTAAATATTCGCAAACATTTTCGTACATGTATATATGTACCAATGTCCGGAAAGCCTAAAATGTCTATCCCAACATCCAGACACAATTTGTCCTAATGTCCGACTGCAAGGTGACAATTAATCAGATTGCTGATATAAGAAATATATAAAAGAAAATAAAAACAATGATAAAATTAATACATTTATTTTTATTTAAATGTGAATAAAATATATAATTAGTAAAATTATAATTAGTAAAAATATGTAATTAGTAATTAGTAAAATAATATAATATTGCAAAATTTCTTCAACTTCGTTTCTTTGTGACTTTCTTTTTTAGTCGTGTTTACTGGAGTAATATTTTTATATTGTTTAAATAACATAGTTTTAGTAACATTAAATATTGCACTTGCTTTTCTTATAAAAACTCCTCTCTTTACTTTTTCTAATGCTTTGTATTTTCTTGTGAACACTTTTCTTTTTTTTTTTTCTTTTGATATTTTATATAATCTGCAAATTATAAGTCTATTTTAAATTTCAATTAATTATTTTTAAATATAAATATAAAGAACACAAATAATATTTGTATATATTATTTTAAGGTTAAAATAATTTCTAATTATGACAATTATTTAATACTATAAAGTTAATACTATAGTCGGATACTAGGGGACATGTCTGGCCACTTACCGGACATTTATCTTAATAGTTAAGATTAAAAACGTTTAGAATACAAAGTAGAGATGTAACACAATAAAAAAAATTTCTGATTTTTCACAACTGATTTTTTAAGAGAAAAGTATAGTACTGGTATAAATGACTACAGTTCACACAAAGGGTTAATATTTATCTATCTCTTTTCTTCTCTTTCATTTTCTGAAAATATATGGAATTATTCAAAATGTATTGGATGGGTCATAAATAATGAACCAATCCAAAGATCCGCTTGTTGCTCTCTGATTAAGACTGAGTTTCAACATATATTGACAGAAAAATATATATTTTACTTATACTACAAATTTTCAGTACTGGCAGTGAATTTCGAAACCTAGAGGATCTCTAGTTGACAGTTGTAGATTTCTTAAATTATTTTCATTTTTGCATAAAGTCGATCGGCTTAAATTACATTAATGTTTAAAATTTTAGATATAAAAATTTCAAAACTTATTTCTGAAATTTAGGGAAAGTAACGTGCTTAAGAGCCATGCTAGATGTTATACGCGAGGAATAACTTCACAGCTCTTAAGCCTGTTATTTTCCCTAAATTTGAATTGTTATTCACATGAGCCCTAATTTCACTTATTTATTTTAATTTTATTTCTGAAATGTTACATATCAAAGAATAAAAAATAGCAATTAATTTAATTAAGGACACTGGATTACTTGATAACGCTTATTTTGATAGCTTAAAAGAATTTTCCGACAATCATGCTGGTATCTTGTGTTCATAAAACATGATATTTGTTTTTATATTTACTACCACACTTATACACAAGTATTGACTTTTTCATAATATCGCACAATTAGTCGAATACAAGATTTTATATAGACAGGAAGTACAGACATATGTAAAACAATTCTGATGATATAATTCATATATTGTGAGTTTGATGTTAATGATATTGCTGTTAATAAATTTGCAATCCATTTATATATTTTATCAAAAACATTGCATATGATCAACCTGTATTAAGGATTAGTTTCACAACTTCCAGTTAACTTAATCAGCTAAGCTTTTTTATATTAAAATTGGTCAATCGCATTTGTCATTAAGTAGAATTGATCAGAAATAACTAATTACGGTTGACATTCAACCGGTCAATTAAAATAATCGGAAGTTGTGAAACCAGGCCTAACTCTTTTATTTATAAGATTTGTAACAAACGCATTTTTGTAACAAACTCAGTCTTTAATAAATTGGCTACTATGTAAAGTTTACGTATATAAGAAATAAAAACACTAGTTGGTGCAGATATCTACATGTTATTACTTCTAGATCATTTTGTACTAATTGAAAAATGTATTAAGTGTACACTAACTTGTAGAAATAATTCATAAAGAATATCCTCTGTGACTTTATCACTTAGATTTCCACAATAAAGTGTGCGTGCATCCTCGTCCATCTTGACAAATTTTATTTTTTTTATCTTCACAAATCTACTTTCTATTAAAAAATCTGTGCCGCTTTACTTTCACTTTCCTCTTTTTTTATTTGCGTACAAATTTTTAAAACTATGATAGTAATTGATATTTTATACAGGTTTAGGTTAGAATCGCAAAAATTAGAGCAGCGAGCAGCCCATAAAATAAGAGATAGCAGAGGTTACAAACTCTTTCCTCGATACCAGTGTCTGCAGCGCCATCTACTCTCTGACAGGCTTACAAACGAGAACTTGAATTTCATTGGGTGTTTCGAGTCACGCATGCGTGCGTTCGAAAATTCACTCGTAAGGATGGAGTAAAGGCTGGTTTTATGCCAAGGTGTGTAATAGGCATAGGACTCCTGTAAGTGCATGAAGTACGATAAGGAAACGGAACTTTGGGTGAAAAAGTGGATCCAAATTCCGTCGTAAAAATGAGTTCGGTATTTGGTTATTTAACGTTAAATTTCTATTGGTTCTTTATGAATCATAAAGAACCAATAGAAATGATAGAATTAACGTTTCATGCGACGCGAGTG
>QKQZ01009374.1:0-14744 GCA_003595255.1 Solenopsis fugax | reverse complement strand
TTTTTTTGGTTACTTAAAAAACACAAATAAAACAGAAACAAATTGTTTTAAATAAAAAAAACAATGTTTTTTGTTTAAAATGAGAAAAACAAGTTTTTTGCCAACCCTGTGAAATAGTATCAATTAAATATTTTGTCAATATAACCAAAAATAATTTCATTTTACTAAATGTTTACCAAATCTGGTATTATCAAATCTGGTATAAGTTACTAAATATTTAGAAAAGTAAAATTATTTTTGGTTACATTGACCAAATATTTAATTGGTACTATTTCACGATACATTTGACAATTATAACCAGTCTTTTTTTTCAGTGTGTCAAATGTAACTTGTAGAACGACTACACGTGTCACATACACCAGTGTATTTTAAAAGAACAGTTTCTGACCGGAAGCTCTAGTTCATATACCGCTAAATAGCTGGACAGATGATAATCTCGTGATATCGGAGAAGCTCCGGTCATCGCGATTGTCGGTCGTCCCGCACGGTTCAGCCGTCGTTTGGTTTTAATTGCCGACCGTAAAGGTAGTTCGAGTAGTCCAAGTGCCGCAATCGAGTTAACGAGGCAACTTTTACGTTCATGAAGAGGTATATTATTCCGCGGACTACATTATATTATATTATTCCGTCCGCGTATTCTCGACCGCGCGGGCATTATTTTCGCTAGTGGTTCACGCGACGGCGACGCGCTCGTTCATAACCCCCCGGTGTGGTGGTACCCCGCCATTACTAAGTATCTCTAGACGCGACTATCTGAATCGTCTTTCCGCGTATAAGGCGCCTCCCAAGTTTGTCCGCACGTTCCCTCATCCGCGCGGATTCTTTGGCCAACTTTGGGAGCCGACGACTCCCCTCGCAGGAAAATTCGGATTCAACACCATCTGCGTGCCCGAGAAACTTTTTGATACTCGACATTAAATATCTTTGTAAGCCTCGAATTAAAGTTCTATTTAAAGTTAAATTTGCTCTCGAAATTAAAAGCGGTGGACAAGTTAACGCACACATATATTCGCACACTTTTCAAATTTAATCGGGGAAAATAGAAATTTTCCCCATATATTGCTCGCTCGGCTGCTAAAACTGGGCTAGTTGATAAAAATTAATCGACAAGTTTGTTCCCGAGATGTCACAAGGCAGAAAACTGTGACAACATATATCCTCGACCATCGTTGAACATCATAACGCGGGTATTACAAGCGTAGTTACGTTCAATTAAGCGATTAAAACGCCAACGGCCTGCGTCGCGTAATGTGTTTTAACAATCTATAAAAGTTGATTTTATGTAGAGCCTCTTCGCCGCGACGCGCGACGCCGCGAGCTCGTTATCGGGCGCACGCGATAGAAACGACGAATATACCTGTCGCTCCTCTTATCATCCACGTTATTGCCGTTCCTCGAAATTTCTCGCTTTAAATTGGGGTCTTAATAATACGAACGGGGGAAGACAGACATTCTGGTGCTGGTATTCTTCCTTTCCCCTCCTCCCCTCCAACCTTGTTTCGAAATTAGGGACGCAGCAGAGGCAAAGGGAATATTCGCGCGGCGAATAAATGTCCAACACTCGCACGAGATGTTTCGAGATCGCCGCACATCTGTTCGCCACGCGCTACGGGCTGCGGGGGATCCCTCTTAAGTGCATAATTGATGTATACAAGATCGACTGGTGCGGCGATACGCGTTGATTCATGAAAGGTGATTCTCGCGCAGCGCCCGCGGCCGTTAGGCGGACTATCGATACTTCCGCATGCAGCTCTCGGAGGCGAGGGTGCGAAATCCACTATATACAATAGCTTTCCTGTTATCAGGAAAACGATGTATGCTCGAAACGCCAAAGACAAGCGATTGAAAGTATCGACGTATCTCCTAGGCATTTTCTGATTGACAACAAGAGTGCGAATGTCGGAGACGTAGGTGGTATCTGGTAGTATCTGGTGGTATCTCGCGTCGACGTCTCTGAGCGGGCCGATCTTCGGAGGAATGCGAGAAACAGAGGAGGTGCGCGCTATCAACTCTCCCTCGAAGAGAGATTACAGCTCCGGAGTGCATCGCGCGCACCCGATCTCTCTCATAGTTTCGCAGATATAACGACGCACCATTTCGCGTGCGCTGTGCGGCCGGCATTAACGCGAACTCGCGGCTGACACTCAACCCCTGATGAACAATTATCTTACGTAGCTTAGAGTTTGAGAGAGAGAGAGAGAGAGAGAGAACTAGGTAGACGACGCACAGGGAAAGAGATGCGGTCGCTCATGAACCGCGTCGGGAAATGGGTCGCTGTAATGGCCACGGTAAAGTCCTCGTGAAAGTTGCACAGTTGTTTATGGTCGCGCTACACGCACTAAGCCGAGTCGAGCGGCGCGGCGTGGTGCAGCGGACGCTATAGCGTGCGCTCCGCTTCACTCCGCTCCGCTCGTCCACGCGTCTAAACGCCCCACGACTCGCAACACGGATTTATCCCTCCGCTAACCCTGCTGCCCTGCGTCCCGCTTCTACCCTGCCCTGCCCTGCCCTGCCCTGCCCTGCCCTACCCTACCCTGCCACTCGCTCCTCCACCCGCGATTCTGCCCTCCCGCTCTAGTCGGATATAAACGTAAAAGTGGTAAACGTCGCGGTAAAACATCAGGGTATATGTCTCACGCTCTCGCGCGTGTACATGTACGTATGTAGATCCGCGCGAGTTAAATCGCGAGTGCGCGACTGCCACGTCGCTTGATTAAGGGAAATGTTCGAACGACGCGGCCATTACCGAGTTATGCCCCCGCCCAAAAAGAGGAATATTACCGGGAGCGGTGGTATCCGCGGATCGGTTATGATAACGATACGATACCGCGTCGCTGTTACTGCGACGACGGATAGGACGGCGAGACGCGCTCACGGCCGTTATACGAGCGTTTACGAGCGATGCGATGGCGAAAGTCAGGCGTTGTGAGGTACAGGGATAGGATATCGAGAGCAACGATATGAGATTCAGCATTAGTGGCGCGCAATAAGACAGGAACGACATAAATAAAAATCTTGGAACAAAATTCAGTCTATTCCGATAATGATTGTTTAGCCTCGATATACACCCTAGAGTTCCTGGGGATACCTCAATACAACTTTCTCAGGTAGTTATTTTTTAAATTGGAAGGTTTGTGATTTTGACGTAAAAAAGTTTTTGGGATTTCCTAGTAGATATATGCTTTGGCACGTGCTGGTTATTCGCTGAACCAGCGAACAATGAACATTCAAAGTGAGTTTGGGATTCCCGAGACCTCCGTGTGTATACGGCGCAACTTTTTTTTCAAAGTGAATACTTTTTCTGATTTACTTTGTTTTATGATCATAATGTTGCATACTTATTGAAAGTAATATTTATTCTACATTTCTGAGGTTTTTTTTATCTAAAAAGTTGGAATTTTTTTTTTTTAACCAGAGATCGACCGAGAAAATAAAAGTGCACGCAAATAAATCAATTTTATAAAAATCAAACATTTCATACTATCAGTTTTGTTGAAAAAAATTGGAATATCGATTCGCTACATTTTTTCACAGTTTCAAGTACGTCTTTTCAAACTTTCCAAAAATTTTTCAAAGCGACCTATAAAAAACTGATTTTTTTGAAAAAAAAAGCACAAAACGTTCAAAAATGAAAAGTAGAAAATTCACCATTAAATTGATTGTCAATTTAACAATAATACTACTAGCATCTTAAAAAACTGTAAATAATTTATTGCGAAAAATATTACCCAAAATAAATTTATTTCAAAGTTGTATTAGAAAATTCTCTAATCTTATTTAAAAGTTGAAATAAAAATCATGGAAAATCCAGAAATTCTTTTACAAAATTTGAGTAAACACTCGGTAAATATTTTCTAAAAAAAGTAAAGAGGAAAAAATAATAAATAAATATGGATTTTAGATCAGTAAAAAAAAAAAACTATTACGATTAAGCTTTATTTTCTGGCTACTGGAGTATAAAAATGATTCCAAATGACTGTTTGCAGTAAAATTTAGTGACACAAATGTGGCTTTATTTTTGGAGTGGCAATCTCGAATAGCATTAGAGTTTGTAGACGCCAAGTTTCGTTGACGGGACAATTAGGGAGAAATATCGAGATGAAAGGAATTGTTCTCTGAGTTGTACCCAATTGTATCTACGGGATCGCATCAGTGGGGGCAATTAGTGTATTGTATTAATTTACGACGGATATGGCATTGCTTTAATTAAAACAATTTCAGACAGTTCGTCTACGGCTGTGACACGCAAACTCGAAAATTAATGAGAATGAGTCGGTATCACCACGACTCACGCACTCGATTCTCGTAATTGTCCGCGTCTTGTCTTCCGTGAATCGCTTAAGGTGGCTGGCAACTATTTTCAGGTCGCCGTCATCATTTGGCCCAATAAACTTTACGCGACAATTGACTAATTCGCCAGAAGAACGGCTCGAGTTTATCTGGCTGTGTGTGTGTTTAAGTTATATTTTTTTATAGGTATAAAAAGTGATTTTTCAAAAGTAATATTCTATTACACAAAGAATTTCTGATTCGTCGCTGTAGATCAATGCTGTCTAGAATTTGTAGTTTTAGGCTTATAAATGAAATGTATTAGTGTTCATATCTGTTACCGTTTCTACTTCTCACTTTATACATATGTATGTATATGTATAAAAGATGTATAATATTTTATACGTATACATATGTATGTGTATGTATAAAAGATTATAGATACAAAGAACTGTGCGGACCAGCGCTCTCTCGTAAAAAAGATTTGACACGATGTATTATAAATAACGCATCCACAAAAGCTAGTAATCTTTGCATAAGCGAGTCCTTATGAGTCTTTACACACTGCGGAACTAAGCATTTTTGTATCCACGAAGTGCCTCCTTCGTGATATTTTATTTAAAAAAATTTCTTCAAATTAACACATGAAATTTATTAAATAAAATTATGTGAATCGTAAAATATGTGTATGTGAAAAAATAAATAATAATGTATATAAATTATATTCATACTATAAAAATAATATTTTTACGTTTGATTGAAATAGTGTGTTCGCAATTATATACGTACGTAATTTTGCATTCAATGTAGAATTATAAATATCTTGATGTATAATTACATTAATTGATAATATAGATTTTATTTTACAAAATTATATGTAATATGCAAATATAATTATATGTACTTATAAATTTTTTCCCGGATATTAGGGTAAAATTGCCTATTATGAGATACCTTTTTTTAAAGGCTTATAATTTATTTAATTTATATCATTAACTGCTATTTTTATATCCAAATTATAGTAAATATATTTAAGTTTCATCGCCAAAAGTTAGCAATCGATAATAGTTATACTTTGTTGTATTTGAAATTTTTTATCAAAGTTGCCGATTTTGCTAATTCAAAAAAAAGGTTCCTAATATGAGATACAAAGATTTTTTTATGAGATGGGTTTTATCAACTTGGACCTTACTAGGTTCAAATTAGGCTCCAGACTCAAAATCTAGTTGACTAATCAAATAGCTCTTTCGACACTCAAAAACTTTTGTACGTACGAAATCTATTCTCTTCGAGATATTTTAAAGTCTCAGTGTTAATATTGAAGGCCATAATTTTCAAGCCTCATAATTCAAAAGTCCTCAATGACCAGTGTTTGCCGGTATCTATATAAAATTATCTAGATAAGGAAATAGCTTCATCTTATCTTTATCTAGATTATTATAATGTATATTATGTTCATCTTTATTTTAGATAAAAGAAATATTATCTTTTTCAAATTAATTAAGATGCGAATAACAATGATATAAAATATTGTCTTTAGTCTCAGCATTCAAGTTTTACCATTTATCGTAACAAACTTTTTTTAGGAGTTGCTTTCTGAAATTCATTATCAGTAGTGAAAATTTGTAGATACGTAATGTCAACTATAGATTTTTAGTACTAGCAGTACATATCGGAACGCAATTCAGATCAACAGAAGTGTAATATAAAAATTGTCCCAAAACTATAAAACTCGAAAATTTACAAGATATTTATCAGTCATTATATAATGTGAATTATATTTATATATTCCTTCTATTTTTAACTTTGATTTTTATTTGCGTATTGATTTAAATTCAACGAGAAGTATTTTTTGTTAGATTAAATTTATTTGAAGAACTTTTGTTTTTAAAAAATAATGATTTAGAAATAAAAATATTAACATATTTCATATTCTAAATTGTTTGCTTAATAACAATATTATCTGAAAATTATCTAGATAAAATTACATATATTTTTATCTTTTATCTAGATAAATAAAAATTAAATTATCTTTATCTTATCTAAGATACATTTACATGTAATTTATCTTATCTTTATCTATTATAGATAAATTTTAAATTATCTAAGCGCAACACTCAATGATGAACTTTATTATAGCATTTTGGAAAGTTCTCGAAGTCAGAATATGTAATAATAAATGGAGATTTTTGAGTGTCTCATATTATGAGTTGCACGCTTTGCGGTTTCACGATCACCAAATCTAATATTTATAATTAAATAAATCATCACATCCCGTATTTTTCTATTAATACAACTTTACTCCATCACTGCATGCAGAATTTATCATCAAATATTTGTTTATTTTAATAAATAAGGTTTAAAGACTCATCTCAATAAATCTTGACAACATCCAATTTCAAAAAACTTTTTTTTCAACGACTGCACGCATGATCTAATAATAAATTTTCTACTAAATAGATTTCACCCCAAGAGTAATAAGTTTATGATAGTACCAACCACATGCGTTTATTAATGTAGCAGAAACCTCGCTACCTCATATTAGGAATCTATCCCATAATAGGCGACTTTACCCTATTATATATAACTACAAATTTTAAACAGCACCACTGCACTGAGAGAAATGTTTGTTAAAATCAACCAAAATTTGATTGAATAGTGATCAAATGAATTTTATAGTTATTATATAATTACTAAATTTACAGTTGTTTTGACCAAATAATTTGTAGCCTTAACCAAATAATTATTTTTATACAACAAATTACAAAAAGTTTTGTTAAATGTAACTAAGTTTTTGGTACCAGTAACTATAAAATTCATTTGATCACTATTCTACCAAGCGATTTTTCTCAGTGTGATAGAATAGATAAATTGATACATATATTATTTTTATGTAATTACACATCTTCGCGTCTTACACCGTTCGCTTTGATTTGACAATCGAGACATTTGCATCGTCGCGCGAGTCGCGGCACCAACGAGCACGCGGTAATAACGGGCTTCGTTAAAGACGCGGAACCTTGTCACGATGATTTAGTTTTACGCGCGGCGACGCTTTATAACACCGTCGGAAAAATATTTCCAGTATTTAAATCCGTCGTTTCGCGGCTTATACATATGCATCGTTTTACGAAATTGCAAAGGCAACGGCGGCGGCACCGCGGGGGCGAGGGCGGTGCTAGAAATTTCGAATTTAAACGAGCCTATTTGGATTCCGACAGCCTCGCCATCCATTTTTGTCCAGAATGTCCGGCGCGGCTGGTATCCGACAATCGGCAACCGGTAATCAAAATAATCGCCGGCGGAGCTCGTTCGACCCGTCGACGGAATAATCCCGGAAACATTTCTGCGTCATGTGCATTACACGTGACGTAATGTAGCTCGCGATATTTCTCGGGCGAATCGCGCGAAACTTCCGTTTAATGTTTCGAAATAAAATTACTGATTTACATTGCGTGCAATTTTATCGCGACTATTCCACTGCCGCGAAATTGTTTCAATGTTTTAATGATTTCTACGAAGATGGTTCGTAAAGTATTCGAAAATCGATGGAGTTACGATTCTGTTTGAGAATTGGAAAAGATACAATTATTTAAAACAGAAATAATAAAAATAACTGCAGAAAAAAGAAATTAACAATCGATGGAATGTAGATTTATACGTGCATTTTAAGCATCTGTTTATGGAAAACTGTTCCTCTGAATCGATAATTACGCGGCTAATGACTCATTGTGAGAGAGAAAAAAATCATATGAGCAACTATAAATTTGTGGACAAATAGCACCTCAACTATGTATTTACTACAACAAAGTTGTAAAAATAATAATAAGTTATATGAACCAAAAAAATAGTAATATTAATCATTTGTAGTAAAATTGTTAGATAAACTATAGCAATGCAAATATAGGTCAAAAAAATTCGAATCGACTGAGATTCGAACTCGGAATCCCTCATTCTCATTCCTAGCACTTAGGTCTCAGCACTGCTCCACTACTACATTATTCTGGTCGTATACTTAATCGGCCGCACGTAAACTGAAAGTATATAATTGTATTCATACAACTATGTAATTATAGTTGAGGTGCTATAAACTAATAGTAACTTGCACAATTATTGTTAACGCAATACAAACTATTTTACAGTTATTACTTAAACTTTAGTTGCAATAACTATAAAATAATTTATTGAACTATTGTACATCAATTCTACATAGAAAACTTGTATAGTTATTTTTATATTTGCCACCACTGAATTTTTTTCTGACAAGGACGATTGGAACTGTCCCTCACCGATTTTGATGAACTGTAGATATATTGTAGAACATTAAAAAATATTACTCAGATTTTTTTATCTGCTTATCTCAAGGTTGACACACTCCCTCGAAAATAATGGATTTTTAAAAAATTTAATTTGTTTAAAAATGTGAATATATCGTTATACAGAGTATAAAAAACTATAAAGCTTTTGTGTGAAACATTTTTTCATCCTACCTCAAAGATTCAAAGCTATCAAAAATTGGCTAAAAACGAAAAAATCCATTATTTTCGAGGGATGTTTCAACCCTCCTAAACCTCGAGATAAGCAGATAAAAATAATATGAGTCTAATATTTTTAAATATTTTACAACATATCCAAAGCTCATCAAAATCGGTGAGGGACAGTTCCGTCCGTTCCCTTGCGAGTGTAACAGGCTTGTTTACCATGTTTTTCGGACAATCGTAAAATTCTGCAGATCAATTTCTATCGAGTTAGTGAGACGCGCACGCGTACGCATTGTGCGCGGCGAGGAGCCGCTGGATTAATCGGTGGGTGGTCGGGCCGATCGAATGAGAGCCGTTTAATTAGGACGTAGTTGCTGTTGTAGCTTAATGAAAGATGCAGTTTACTCGAGCATAACGATCTCGCGAAACTGGGTTACCGATCTGCGGAAACCGTCGTATAGATTAAACCGCCGGCGGTGTTCGCACCATCGCTGCATGCGCTGCGTTACTAACGCTGCGCGCCGCGGCCGAGCAAGGTGATTCAGGTCCGCGGTTGCAATATTGAACTAACAATAAGTCTTCAGGTCTAAACGGAGCTTGATTATCCGATCGTGCCGTTGACTCTCTCTCTCTTCGTTCCTTCCTTCGGAAATAGGCTCGGAACTAGCGCGTAGCGTTGCACATTTCGTCCAATCGCACTCTATTATAATAATAAACGTTGTGAAACTTTTAGTGGTTTATTTTACGGCGCGCACGCATATCCGGAAGGTAATAACGCAGTGACTGTTAATAACGGCGACGAGGGAGCGAGACACGCATTTTTATCACCTGCACCGGCTGACATCCGGTGCAAGGGCAGGAACTCTGTGTTGGCGAATTAAGAAATAAGAGAATTCCAGGCGCTGCGTCACCTGGAACAATCTCGCATAAATTAACTGGCTTTAATCGCTGGCGTTGCCGATTAAATCGCGACTCGCGGAACGTCTTATTCGCCCGGAGAATACGGTCGGTGCGAAAGCTCGATTTTTGATCCGATCGTTATGTATACGATACAAGCGCGCCGAAATTAAGCGACGGCGTGCACGGAATTCCGATCGCTTCATCGGGATTCGACGCAAATATGCTATTAAAACAAATGGGATCGACCCGCGCCGGGCCGTGCTAGCGACGGAAGAATACGCTTAATTACGAGCCTTAGAATTCAATTACGGGCCACGTAGCCGCCTGTAAATTTCCGGCCGGTTACCGGTGTAACCCCTGCGCTCTGCGATAATGCGGATACAATCGTAATTGCGTAATTACGTCCCGTGCGGCGTAAATTTCGTCGCGGCGCGCTCAGAAAATTTGCTGCCGGAACAATACGGCGACATTCGTCACGGAACATTGCCGACTAATACACTGCTTTTTGCACCTGTAAACGTTATAGATCCGTGCTCGGCGTAAATCATTCGCAAGTCAGCTTAACGAGCATCACATTGAATTCTTGCATAGTAACAGTTGGATAGTTTGTATTAAATTTAACATATATCGCATGTCCCAAAATTCACTCAAATTTTTTTGTGCTAATTTAACTCGAGATGAATGTATTAGAAAATAACACAAATTTTATGTAAAATTGACACGAAAAATGTAGCACTTCGACACAATGCGAAAACAATATGTGGAAACATATTTTTTCAGTAAAATTAACTTTCTACAGAGACTAACGTGGATCATATTGAAATAACTGGTTTTTCCTATTTGCTGATTCTGCCTCAAATTCAGACATACAAAAAAAGTAAAAAATGTTTTAGGTTATATAATTGTACAATCATTTTTCTAAGCATTAAAAGTAAATACCAGAATTTTTTCACATTTTTCAGAGTTCAAAAACACTTGGAAATATGCAATCACCAGTGACCCGAGCAATCTGATTAAACAGTGAAAAACAGGGCAGTCTGCGGAGGATTAACATTTATAATATGTTGACACGTTTTACATTTTATGCATTTATCATAGAATTTTTAGGTTTTAAAACTACATTATTTTTATGTTATATTTTCACTCGTAAATTACGTTATTTTAACACTAAAAAATATTAAATATATATTTAATATAAAATAATCAAACAACACAATCACATTATGTTTAATTCTCCATAGTTTAACATTTTCTTCGCTGTTTTCCTAGGCCAATCGAGTCACTAATGCCTAATGTTATTGAACCTCCTCTTATAACATTCCAGAATACGATTTCACAATTGTTGGACCAGAAACATTTTTTTATGAGTGTCCCAATTTGAGGCGGAATAATTTAAAATTGAAAATTTGCTTGGGTCTTTAAATTTTCGATTGGATCATGGAAGGTTAATTAACACTCTGATACATTAAATATTCAACACAGAAATTTCGACAAGCACCGGATTTAACATAAATATAAAATGTTTCTGCTATGTATAATATAAAATTATATGATAATTATTGGGAAAATATTTGTAAAATTTATTAATGCTCTCTAAATCAAGAATTACTCAGACAAATGTCACTCTAAAAGAGTGAAAATTGAGCTTTCGAGTGATTAATGTTCAAGTGATTTGCCATAATAAAAGTCAAAATCCACTCTTATAGGATTGAATAGGACTCTCATCGAAGTGAATTTTGGCTCTTATTGAATAACAAATTATTCGAACAATTGCACAAGCTCAATTTTCATTCTACGAGACTCAAGTTGATATTATATTTTAACGATCTCTTTGCTTTTTAATAGATTTGATTCATCGATGTACAAGCTTTATTACGTCGTTTGAATAAAATGTTTTCGATTCATCGACCACATCAACCATGCAGGCACATTTTCCTATTTCGGTCACTGGCGAATCGACAATCTCTTAGAACATCTTTGAATGGCCCAAGCATGGTAATCATCCACTCTCTCGAATTACTACTTGTTTGGTCTATTCAAAGATGGGTTAAGAGATCGTTGATTCACTACTGACTAAAATATGAGAAACGTGTATGAGAGACCAAGAACATTTTATTCAGAAGACACAACGAAGCATCAACGGACCAAATAAATCGGTCATTTTAGAAATAACATCAATTTTTGTCAAAGTTGAGAAACTTTAACATTAGAATTCAATGTTACAAGATTGCTTTTTTATGAATTCTATATTTTTCATTAATAAAATTAAATTTCTTTCTTAAATACCTATAATAACATCCTTAGAAGAGTCTGTTATTAAATTTACAGAATTTCCTAATTAAAAATTTTTATTTTATATGTACGAAAATGCTTATTTTCTTGAGAAACAACTTAGCATCAATATTTTCAAAATTCCTTTTTCGGAAATATAAGTTTTAAAAGTGATGTGTTTTACTCATTTCATATACAAGATACTGAAGCACTTTTTACATTTTTCATTAATTTTAGTGCTATAATACATTTGTAACAATTTTTTTTTCAGTTCCTCAAGTAAGATTTTTTTACTTGTGTTATTTTTCGAACGACAGATTCAAATCTGTTAAAAAGTAAGAAGACTACATTGAAAAATAGTGTAAACATAAATTTCTCTCTTTGTCTCCCTCCCTTCCACCCTCTCTTCCCATTAGTTCTTTAATAAATTTTATGAATAGATTTTGGATATAATTATCGACTTATCTTACACAATATTTTTACATTTTCCAATGATACAGCAACATTTCCTTCTGTTAACTATAACTATAACTATAGTAAATAAAATATACCTTTTTAATTACCTCAAAATTGTGTAGTACATATTATGGAGAGTGCTCACCCCATCAAGGAAAAATACGGGGACGTGGGATTTAATTACAGATCACGTAAATGTCGTGTAAATTCGTGTAAATTTGTGTATCATGGTAAACGACGTAACGCGAACTATGCGAATCGTAATCACATAATCACGTCTAATGGCAGAAATTCCGCGCCAGCCCGACAGCGTCGACCCGAGGTACATGGAAAATTTACGGAAACAATACGATAATAGGTCTAAACTTGTCTCGGAGCGCACATTACCGACGATAAATCTCCCAAAGCTAAAACGATCGATGTCATACGACAGTGTCTGAATCGTTTGCCTAAATCCTCCCTAATTCAAATGAATATTTTACTTTGGATTCGAATCTGTCGCCGGGCACATTCAGGACATCCTGTATAATTACGTTATCACGGGGTGAATTATTTCGTTCCAGAACTAATTACCGTTTTTAACGATAACGAATCTATTTAACCACGCTTCTCCTTTCCCCTTAATTCCCGAAAAATCCTGACTCAGAGGATACGTCTTGTTTAAATAATAATGCTATCGCGATCCCTCAGACCCAACAAAAATTTACGCCTGAAAAAGGCGGACGATGCGTCAGCAGCAGCAGCAACGACAAAAAAAAAAGAGCGTCCGTCTTCACCCACGTCATGCGTCACGCACGCCTCATTATACTTCTAGATAGACTTTTTTTCAGAGCGGGGTGTCCCGTTAAACCCTTCGTTCGCCGACCGCACAACCATTTTCAAGGACAATATCATAAGCGCGCGTGTTTGCGCGTCACTCGCGCGCCACCGGGGGCTCTCGTGTTACCCGTAAATTGACTCGTTTTCAATTAACGACGATTTTAAGCGATTAAAGCGTGCCACGCCACGCCTCCTCCCCGACGATGACGAGTACCATCTGCCGTACCGTGCCATACGTGCGTGCGTGCGTGCGTGCATTTCGAGCTCGCGCCATCGTGACGTCGGAAAAGCTGGGTGCGTTGCGTGAGTGAGCGAATGCACCGATACCATCGGCGTCACCCCGCGGGAATTCGGGAGATCGCGCTTGAAATGTCGTTGATGAAAATTTATGGGAAGAAACGAGAATTTAAGTTTGCAGCTCGCGGGCAGATCTACGAGGTTCAATTCTAAGATTTGTTATTTTATAAGTGACATTCTTACGACGAGATTATTTTTAAAGCGTCGCGAAGATGTGATCGAATAACGGCACACGTCGTAAAAAGACATGTAAAGCGACAAGTAACAAATACTTTCGGCTTGTTTATTCGGAATGTAATATCTATCGAATGTTAAAGGATAAAAGTTTTGCCGGCGACCATGATCACTTTGGTCTCGCGTGGGTGCGTGCGCGTTGGCTTTGTCTATCTTCCGCTTTTTTCCTCTCACGTACAAAGCGGGCACGAGAGCGTTGGGGCAGGGGCGAATATAAAAACGCTCACATGTATATATACTGTCATCGAAAAGTCGAATAGCCAAAACGTTTGTCGACAAAGTAATATACCATTTTCGAGGCTGATAGAACACGCAGCTGTTGGCGTGATGAATAAATATCCTCCTTCGATAATTTTTTCCTCAATACCCGTTACATCATAAAGATATTTTTAGCAATTTCCTGGAAAGATTGTCTAGATGGAAATGAAAATAAGAGCAAGTATGAAGCTCGTAATTCTTCGCAAGGTGTTATCGGCATTTTCTCATATACAGTGTTTGTGTTCATTTGTATAAAATTATCTAAATAATTACTTGGAATGAGATATTGTTTTACCTTATTTTTATCTAAATCATTAGAATGTATATTATCTCAATCGTTAGCTTTGATAAAAAAAGTGTTTAAACCTTTTTCAAATTATATATAATAAATTAATATTAATCGCAATGAGTATGAAATATTGTGTTTAGTTTCAACTATTATCATTTAGCTTATTGTTAGCAAGAAAATTTTTTAAAGTGATAACAGATTGCACATAACAGGAAATAGTAGTGTAAAGTAAAAATTGCCTCAAAACTATAAGTTCGAAAACTTTTACAGAGAACTTTGTCAGGGAGAAAGGGAGAAAGAGAGAGTCGTTATAATGTGAGCCATATTTTTCTGTATATTTCAATTGTGATTTTGATAATTATTTAGAATAAGGACCTCATTAAATATTCTTATTCGACGCATTTTTACTTAAGAGGATGCTAAAGTAACAAGAGAACTCCCTCAACGTCGGTACTGCAGATTATTTTTTC
>QKQZ01009356.1:0-16464 GCA_003595255.1 Solenopsis fugax | reverse complement strand
GAAAATTATCTAAATAAAACTATATATTTTTTTATCTTTTATCTAGATAAATTAAAATTAAATTTTCTTTATCTTATCTAAGATACATTTACATGTAACTTATCTTATTTTTATCTAGATAAATTTTAAGTTATCTAAACGCAACACTGAACATTAATAAAATAAAATTGTAAAAATATGAATTTTTGCCTATTTCATGCGATACATATGTAAATTATAAACACTGATTAACGCCTAAAGCTGCAAAATAATTTCGAGCAGAATCGAGTTAAGTATCATTATTCGCATCGTTGTTGCGTGGTCTACGTGCGTATTTCGCAATTCGAGGAAAAATTGAACTCGACTTCGATAGCATTACATTTCGAATTAGAATTCGCTCGAGGCGCGCTCATTAAAATTTAACGCACTACACACAAGCGTTTTTGAAATTTCGCTTACGACGGTTTTTTCCTGCAAAATAAACAGAAGATGGCACATAATTGCGCCGTTGCCGCGACTCGTTTTTGCTGATGCGACATTATTTGAAAGGTTCTCCAGTCCCGAGAACACTTCATCCCCGGCCAGGCTGAAAGGAGGAGAAAGGCGAAGGGCGAAGAGAGGCCTCCCGCGCTTGTATCTACTCTCATCAAAGAAGATCCATTTCTTCCTCTTCTTTTTTTTTTTGGCCGAGCGGCTTGTATCGGATGTGTCGGGTTTCCAAGCAACTGGGCGCCTCTCTTCTACAAGTAATAAAGAGGACAAACAAGAAGGAACGTGACCTCGTGTGGGCAAAGCCCGAAAGGAAGAGGTGTAAGATTACGCCCTTATCGGCAGTTCCTACACGCTCCCTGCTGGTGACTTTAGGTTATTTGTCCCGTGTCGTGTCTTCGATTGCTCTACGGTACCGCCCCCTATTTGACCTAATTTCCCCTCAATTTGGCCCTAAATAAATGAGCAGGCAAACACTAAATGAATCAAGACATTTATTTGGTCACGAAAAAGAATTTCGTGTCATTAGTTCGCTAGTCTGACATGTATAGCCGGGCCCTTTGCCCTTTATCCCTTTTTATTCGTCACGATATGCTCGAGCCTAAAATAGAAGCGCTGTCGCGTGTTCTTCATATCTAAATCGTACAAATATATATGTGGCTTATACGGAGTTTGATTATATATAAAAAATTATTTATTACTACGACGCATTAGATTTTACGACGCGTGACCACTTTAGTATTAACGCAAATGCGCCATCGCACTTTAAGGTACGTCGACAGCTACTTTTACTTTACATCTCACCCTCCCGTTCTTTTCGGATCTGCGATAGAAGTGCGCTCTTTGCCGATGAAGAACCGTAGGAGGAGATTCTTTCAGTAAAGTGATACGACTCGTTTTGCATCCGAATGCTCGCGCCAGCTCGTACCTCGAAAGAATAGCCGGAACACCAAAGGAAAGAAGCGCAGGGGAGAAGACAGGGAGGGAGGAGCAGAGAAACGCGGTGACGGGAGAATGAAAGAGGAGGAAAGAAAAATCGGTGCCCCGTCGATTTGCGCCCATGGCATAGGATCGTCATTAGACGTTCCAGCTATTTGCATTGGGAGGAAACGTGGTTTGAGTTTCCGCGGACTCGGTTTAGCATATTCCGCGCGTAAAGCCGCGTTTCTCGGTGCATTGAAAGAGAACGATGGTGTCGTAAAACCATGGTTCCGCGTCGGTCGCGGAGGATCATCGTCGAGCGCGAACGGATGATCTCTCGCGCACCATCGCACTTGATTGACGTCGAAGACACATGAGAACCTCGTGCATGCACGAATCCATCGAAAATCGTCGAGGATATATGCGAAAAATTCATTTTGAATTGTAACCACCGTGCACCGATACGATTTCAAAGGCATACTCGACTTCATCTGACTCGTTCTTTGATTCAGTTACCATCAGTCATTAGAGGATCGTCGATCCCTCGGAGACCTCACTCGAGACTGTTTGCGAACCAAAATACGTCTGGAACTCGAACAAATATCGCGTTACCAATTCTACGACGCTTTCTCCATCCCCCTTAGTTCGCCGCCTCTTCGAAAGAAACGCGCGCGTTTTAGGTCGCGAGGTATTGACCTACTAAAGCGACAACCCTCGTTTGCCTCCTCGTATCATCCCTTCGTTCATTATTTACACCCTCGTAGTGAGGCGAGTATGTGAAGCGGCCCTTAGAAGGAAGCGGGGACGCGCGTTACACTTAATTCTCCTTGTCTTTTCAACCCCTTTTCAACCCCGAACAAGTGGGCCACTAGGCTGCTGACGAGGAAGCGTTATCGGACGCATGAAGTGGCTGCCTAATGATTTTGATGAATTTTGAAAAATACGCTCCTTCACAAACGAGTGGAGATGATACGAGGAGAATTAATTCCGACTCCCTCTGTTAAACAATATTATAATTAAAATCAAACGATCGACAAAATAGAGCCAATATTATATATTTCAGCCGCGCTGGATGTAGGGTAAATTGGGGTATTATGGCCACACGGATAAGATGGCCATAGTCTGTAATTTCTCCAATAATTGCTAAATAGTGCATTTTTATAGTCATTCTGAAAGATAATCAATATTTATAGTAATTTATATGCGTACACTATTCGAAATAATCTTATTCTGAATATTACATAATACTTTTACTTTTGACTATCTGCAAAGTTTTGTATGTGTCCTCTAAAAGCTGCTATAACGTCGAATATATTAAAGTTAAACTATCATTATCAACATTACGCATATAATAAAGGAACGTAAATTGTATCGTGACTTATAATTTGTACTTTTATTTCACTATTTATTTAAATACACTATGATCATCTTTTTCTTACAATTCAGGCAAGATGGCCCACTTAGTTTTTTCATACACTGTTTTTCTTTAAATTATAGAAATCTGTTTCGTTTCTTTACTTTAAAAGAATTATAATTATGTTATTATTGCAATATCAAATTTTAATTTTTATGTTACTACTGCAATATTATAATTACAAACTAAGCCATATATAATTATATAACATTTAAGATATACATATATACTAAGTGTTTATACTAAATATATAAAATTACAAGTTTTATTTATCACTTTAGAAAATTTTACATTCATTTTTAACATAAAACGTGTAGTCTGTTTCATAATACTATGGCCATCTTTTCCTTAAAAGTTTGATAAGATGGCCAATGCATATGTTATAATATTTTGATAATATTATATTTCTAATAAGTGTTTTCTCTTTAAATACAATAGTATTATTAACTTTAAGCTTCAGTGAAGTGATATCAAACATCATTAAAAAATAACAAAAATAAAAGTGTTTTTTGCATTTTAAAAAACTATGGCCATCTTACCCGAGTTTACCCTATACATGCAATATTTCCTTGTTACATTAGACGTAATGAATTCAGACGTTTCGACTCGAACATCGAGTCATCTTCAGTGTATAAATATCGTCAGAGTATAAAGATTCAGAGTGTAAGGATTCGTTGTCAAACAGTAACAGTCGCTCTCATGCTTGGTGTCCACCTTTACAGAAACTTGATTTTGTCGGCTCAGTTGCCATCCAGAACAGTCTTATTATTGAAATAATGAGCGGACGCTCGCTCATGGTGACTACACGGCGGCTGTGACCCGACTGTTGCATGTACATCCAGCGCGGCTGAAATATATGATATTGGCTCTATTTTGTCAATCGTTTGATTTTGAATCATAAGAAGTCGGATAATTGTACTGTTATAAATTATAATTAAAATTATGATTACATGTAAAATATTAGTATTAAATTATAAAATCTGATTTAAGAAACTCTTTAGATCTTCAATCGCCTATAATTCAAAAAGAATTATTGGTGCTGACACTTTCATTAGAAAAAAATGGGCAGATTTGTCAATGGATCTATGGCACGAAAGAAATATAGGGAGCGGTAAAATCTGTGTATACATTTCTACCGCCGTTGCGCGGCTTAATAGGGAAAGCAGCAGAGGAAAAAGAGAAATCCACTCCAATATGTAGCCAGATACGTGCTCCACGGAGAATTCGATTTATCGCGTATCGACCTTTCGCTTCCAACTAGGTACCTGCGGGTGATATACCGTTGCGGCGAAGTGGATTTCCCACAAAAACGTGAGGCAAAGCGCCGTCGTAGTCGCGCCGCACACCGCCCACCGCGAAATTTGCGCGGGGAGCATGTTTTTTTTTTTCCTCTTCCTTTTTTTCCCGGGGCCGGGGCAGAAAAGGGGGAGGGGGAGTGGCGAAACGGTGCCCGCCACCCGCGGCGAAGTGACTCCGCGGTGTGCTCCGTAGTTGGACTAATTTAAATATCAGTTCGGCAAGGGCGGCTTGTAAATCTATCAGCCGTGTACAAATTTATGGGTGAGGCGCGTATGGATGTTTTATTTAGTAGCTCTCGCATCGCGCACTCGGTTTGGGTTAGGCACCCGTGTATATAAGGTGCTTCATGAATAAAATATCACTGCTAATGCCCGGAGGCCGGGCGACGCGTTTTTCTCCCCGAAGATGCGTCGCGCGGGCGCGCCGGCACGAATAAAAAAATGAACGATCGCGCCACCGCCGCGCCGCGCCGCGCCGTTGCGTTACTGGCGTATTGCATTTGGGAAAACGCTCGTAAATAATCGGGCGAGAAAATATTCGATCCCGTTCTCTCGCGCGTGCACGTCGCTATCGATTTTCGCATTTCCATTCGCCACACGGTTCGATCTGATGTCGTTTGTATCGCGTTTGTCCAAACGTAATCTTTCGGCGATCTCTCATCTATTTTATACATCTATATAAGCGATTTTAAATCAAATACATGGGTACGAAAAATTTTTATTTGCTATTAAACAAGTCAGAAATTCATGCAGAAATCATTTTATCATCATTTTCAACTAAAATATTTGAAGTAATTCGAGATGTCACAGGGCTGAATAACGAACTTCTCTGACTTGGTCTCAAAAGGTAACGAAATTCGCATGAGAAGTAGCGCGTAGATTCTTTAATTAATGCAGCGCTATAAAATTACTTCGAAACTCTCTGGAAACGCATTGGTTCGCTTTTAACGAGTCCCCACGTTTCCGCCAGAGATCTGCATTTTATTATTTCTGCCGTGGCAGTTAAGTAATGGTGGTCCTTTGCGATTTGGGAGGCATCCTCCTTCGGCAGGAAGTCGTGCGAACGGCGAACGGATACGGGCGTTATTTGCATTCGCGGTTGTAAAGAAGGCGAAAGGCGATCGGCCTTCTCTTTCTATCCCCACCGTCTCGATAATAAAGACAGCCCGCAGGATAAACCGACCCTTCTGCGTCCGTTTCCCCCAAGAAAACGCCGTGCAGCAACGAGGGCTACGAGCTTATGCTGCGAATAAAGCCCGAGGAAAGGTACGATCGGGCGAGAAAGGACCGACGTATGCGAACTTTTATTTCGCGGCTTTGGAAATTTTCCGTCGTTTCCCAAGCCGGCTTTATCTTTACAGTCGGCCATCCGGCGTGGCGTGTGGCACTCTTAGCGGGCTAATTTCCTCTTCACATTCGATTTTCACGGGCGGCACTTAACGCCCTACGACTCGGCGGGCTGCAATAAGTTGTTGTGGCCGCGTTTACGGCCGCGTCCTTTCTACCGCACGCACTTTTTTTTTACCATCGCACGTATAATATTTATCTCGCGTTATCACTTACTGCCGGCTTTAACGTGACGCTGGGGGATGAATGATGAGAAGAAGGGCGATGGAAAATAAAAAAAAATCATTAAATACGAGCTGTTGTTTCGAATAAACCAACATTTTTTTATTCAATATTCTCTCGAGTATTATGTGAGCATTTAATAAGTGTACACTGAGAGAAATGTTTTGTGAAATCAACTAAAATTTGGTTAAATAGTGATCAAATGGATTTTATATAGTTATAATTACTAAATATATAGTTGTTTTGACCAAACAATTTGTAGCCTTAACCAAACAATTATTTTCATACAACTAATTACAAAAAATTGATTTCAATTTAATAAACGTGATATTACTTATTCTTATTCAATTTAGAGCTGTGTTATGACTGAAAAAGTAATTCGGCGCGCAGTTTGGAGAAGATATAAAATCACACAAATAAATATAAGCACTAAGATACAAAAAGTTTCGTTAAATGTAACTAAGTTTTTGATACCAGTAACTACAACATTCATTTGATCACAATTTAACTAAACTTTAGTTGATCTTACTAAACGAACTCTTTCTCTCAGTGTATTGAAGTTTAATATACAAATATCTAATATATGTAATGTGAGTTTAATTTAATAGTAAAAGTCCAAGGATTTTTTTAAAATAAACAAGAATTGTTTCTCTGAAATAAACAAAGTTTCTAATTATTTATTTACATTAGGTACAAGTTTTAATTCATCTACACATTTACACACCTGACATAAACAAAGAAACTACATTCAATGTTTATTCTTTACCCTATTTGTTTAACTTTTACAATAATTTTCACAATCACAAATCTTTCTTCTGATGCCTCAATGACATTTCATTTTCTCTCTCACTCTTCTCCTCCTTCGTACATTCAGTTCATTACTTTACCGACTCGCGTGTTGGCGCGGGAATATTCAAATTATCCCTAAGGAAGTAAACTTCCTTACATATATTTGTTATATATTTATGAATGATATATGCAAATCATGCCGCCATGCCTCGGCCTCCATTCTTCATCGCAGCTTTTCATATTCTTACTTTCTGCACTTTTTCCATCTTGTTTGGAGCGTTTAGCAATGACAGATCAAATATAGCGATGGCCGGCGGATTTCGATTGCGCAATTTATCTTGACGGCGTGCAATGGAACGCAACGCATAACCGTGCGTGCCCGTTAAATGCTCGAAAGCGCACGCGTGCACCCATTGTAAGTGCACGCATTCTACATAACAGTAAACTCTGTATGCTAACCGCGATGCATACGAGACTAGTTACCACGCCTAAGTTTGAGCAATGTCAGAAACGACGCATCGAGGCGCGGCTAATGATCCTAGAAGTCGGCGCCGCGCTGTGGAGATAAAATTTAGAAAACCATAAAAATTAAAAAACAGACGTCAAAGCGTGCGATATTAAACAAATCTGCTCGGCCTCTCGTAAAATCTCGAGAGATGAATTTAAGAAGCCTTAGCTCACATCTGGTCGTAGGAAAAACTCAAAGATACCGACTTCCGTTTTATCATACTCCTGCGTTTTATATCGGTTGCTCCTTTTTCATCCTCGCGTACACCCTTTACGATCCTTTCTCTCTTTCTGCCGCAAGAAACGACGACGAGTCAACAGCTGGCTGTGACTGACAGGGGCGTCGTATCGCCGCGGCGGGAAATAAATATCGTAAAAATATGCCAAATAAATGCAAACAATTCGGACCAGGCTTTCAGTCAGAAGGGTTTGCTCTTGCTCACGTCGGGGTCGTAAGAACGCCACGAAGCGTCGCCTTACCCCACAGTTATTATTTTCTGTTTTATTGGTTTCTGCGTGCGCCACGCATCCACCACGCGCGTATTTCCACCCACCCTCTTACACACAGACACGCGTGGAACCACCCTGCGCGCTACAGCACGTGCAGACGTGCATAACGTCATCGTAAAAGCTCTTTATATTGCGCCGCTCGAACAAAAAAAAAAAAACCCGGTCGTTATTTGCAAATTCGGGAAGAGTGTCGCTAAAGAGTCGCTGCAAAAATTATCGGTTCGACGCTCGTACGTGCACGCTTCCTATCGCTGTTCGTCGCTCCCACGTGCAATTAGGTCAGACGGGTCGTTAAACGTGTATAACGGCGATCGTAAATTCGGCTCCCGATAGTGTCTCGACGATCGCTATAATTACTCGTTTCCGGTCCCAATGGCTACTCAATGTTTTCGTGGCGTTTCAATGGAAAAGTTTGAAAATGGATTGGAGTAGCGCGATCGTATACGCGCGAGGGACCGACCATCCAATTCCCGTGAGTACTTTATAGCGCGCAGACGGAGTTTTGAAGGTAATTCCGAGCGGCTAAGTCCCATCCCGCGGAATGCACGAACCGTGTATCTAACAAAATACCTCCTATCTGTCTCATTCGACAACGTTGTTCTATCTGTAAGTGAATTCTCTTTAACAGGAATGTTCATTTCACTTTAATCTTAAGATCAAAGTAATGTTAGTAAAGACATAATACATTTCAATGCGACATTGCAAAACGATAACATCTATCAAGATCTCGGAAAAATCACAGTCACGTGCGGTGACTCGTCCGACTTATTTACCGGGAGTAACATGAAAGTCGATCGAAGTATGCGCGAACAAGGAGCGCGAGAATGACGCGCGAAAGGGCGAGAAGAAGCGAGTAATGCTTGTTGGGTGCCATATAAGATTGGCAGCACGAGCGGCAGCGAGAGAGCTTTGCCCAGCCGGAGCTTTTGTGGGCTGAGTCAGCGTAAGAATAAAACGGATTTGCCATCAAGGCGTTACTACCAGCATTAAATAAAGAAATATAGCCTCACTTGGCTTTCGTCCACTATGGCACATCTCTCGGGCGAGGCGCAGAGAAAGAAAGAGAGAAAGAGAGAGAGAGTCAACCGCTCTCTCTAAGCATTCGTGCGTTAGCACTAAACTATATTACAACCGCAACGCCGAACGGCGAGCACATCGGCGACGGCACCGCCAGGCCGCGCCGTTTTCGCGTACACAGACACCGCCACGCCGGGGCATGACGGATGCCTTTACGAGGCCGTGATTTATTTTATTATTGGCGGTCGAGGGCGTTATAATCCTCGACTGGGAAATGAAGCGATTCACGAAATGCGCGCCTCTCGGCTCTCCTCTTCTGCTGTCCGCGTGCAGCAGCGGAAATTCGATCGAAGCGCGAGCACCCCACTTTATGGATCGCACCGTCTCGCTCGCGCGTTTACAGCCACGAATCGAAATTACTCTTCTCGTAAAAACGCTCGTATTCGCGGCCGCCCGAGCCGGGCCCGCTCTCTTTCGGGAAAGGGCTCTTTCAGGTATCGCGAGCAGCAGCCGACAGCTTTTTTGTCGCTCGCTCTAAAACGAAGTAACCGTTTCTCGCGGCTATTCGCGCGCCCGAAAGCGCAGCTTCTCTTCCTCTCTTCCACATTTCACGGGGTCGTTGCGCACGTCTGCTTGTTTATAAAACGCGCCCTCGTTCTCTGCAGTATCCATTTGTGAGGATTCGATCGGCATTTTACCGTTTACTGCGACTTCAAATTCCCGTGTCTTACGATGGGGGAGGGAAGCGAGTCGCGTCGTCGAGATAAATTAAAAACTCTTCGCGTAACTTCAAACGATCGATGTCACCCAAGTACGCGTATCACGGGGGAAGCATAAAAAGCGTGGAAGCGGAAGATATCGGCAAAATGGATAAAGTAAGAGAAATGGAAAAGATATGATAACAACTGCACGTCAGGTTTTGAACTTTAGTAGCAACTCCTGTACGGAATATAAAATGGAATTACAGCTTTGCCAAGATGAATATTTTTAGTAAATCATGACAAAATGAACGTTAATTTACGTTTATAAATGGAAGAAAAACTTTTTATTAAACTATTTTTTTGTATCTATCTGTAACGTATCTGTATTTAACGGGATTAAAGAACACAATTAAATTAAGAGGTTTATACAATAATTTTATGATTAATGCTGTATTAATTATCTACACAGTAAAATTTATTTCTATTTTTCGCTGAATTCAACAAACTTTCTTTAAAATTGCGATATGTATAATAATATACTCATAATGATTGAAATAGAATAGGGATTTAAATTGATTGTGTAGCTTCGCTCTTTTACTGCTATCTCTGAACATTTTCCCCAACATTTTTAAAATTGTTAAACTAAATGTTATTTTACAAAATATATTTCTGATATAATTACGTGATCGCGATTCGCTGCAGCTTATTTAATAAGCCTGTAAGTTTTTTTTCTTAGTAGATATGCGGTCTAAAAACGACTCTCGTTAAAAAAATTGAACGAACACGAACAATGAATATTGACGGAATATAAGCACGAAAAAGATTAAGGCACGAAAGTGTAAAAGATGACGGGGAAGGGAAGAGGATGAAAAGAAAGTGCCCGGACATAAGACGAAGAGCAATCACGTCGTTTTCGTGCGACGACGACTCGGCCAGGGAAAGAAAGTCGGAAAGCTAAGAAGGCTCGTATTTGGATGTTGCGGAGGAGGGGAGGGGGTGACGAGATTGGTGAAAAAGCGAGCGCGTTTCGGAGATGTTGGTGGTAAATCTGGAGATGCGTGAGCATCCTGGCCGCGATCCTTTCAACGTTCTTCAGTTCCTCGTTTTAATTTTCTTCGCGGCTTGATTTCACCCTCATTCCGATCTCGACACCAAGCCGAAGTATCAGCCCCCGAGAGCGGAGCAGCCGCGAAGGTTTCTGACTGCGCCGGGACCCACCCCAACGTCGTCTCTCAAGAAGTGTAAAGTCTCGGCACCCTCGGCTTAAAAAATTGATCCGATATCCCGCCGTGTTGGCCCCGCAATCCCATGGGGGCTGAAAGGGACAATGCCGCGAAACGAAATACGAAGGAGGCAGGAGGGATTGGTGTCGACGAGAGAAGGAGAGAGCGAAAGAGAGAAAGAGACAGACCTCGCGGAATAAAAAGTGGGACGGGAAGGGTACCAGCGAGAAGACTAGGAGGGATGGTCCTGCAGTGATTATATCCGACAACCACCCTGAAAAACTTCGAGGCACCTCGGTTCTTTCCCCATCCCTCCCTTTTCCCCCTATCGTGTCGTCGGTCCTCCATCAGGATACGAATAAAAATGCTTTAAGCAATCCCTCTTCTTTGGACACGACACTTATATTTAGCACGAGATGATGTTCTTTATACCGTCTCTCGGGTAAAAGGCATCACTGTGAACCACCCAAGTTCTCGCGCAACACGGATATAATTCTTCAAGAAATAATATTCTTTCAGGTAAAGAATGAAGAGACTTCAAAAGTTTCAGATATATAAAGGTATGACGGAATTCTTATACTTTTCTTAGAAAAACTATAAAGCATTACAAATATTAATACAGTTATCGGAGCACATAAAATAAAAAGTAATTAAGCTAAACGATAAAAACAAATCCTATTGTACAACAGTAATAATAATTGCACAAAGAAATATTTATTAGATTCAATATGCTAATTGAAAGACCGAGCGGGTTATTAAAATCAGTACAGTATTAGTGCAATGTATGATGCAAAGGAACGGGAAGGGTTAAACGTCGACGACATTCGGGCGATATTATGGATAGTAACGTTAATATCGGCAATATTCGGTAGAGTTACGATCGTGCCGTCGTCGAAGTCGCGTGAGAGGAGCTCTTCCTCGAACTTAGCCCTGGGGACATTATGCAATATTCTACCTACTCGAGAGTTCTCTCCCGACTATCGACAACGACGTCCACCGCCACCGGTACGTCGGCTACGTCGGCGACATCGTCTCATCCGGCTCGGATCCACCTTAAGTGCTCTCGAACAGGCGCTGAAATCCGAAGTCGAGCCCCTGCAACGCGAGCCAGCTCGATATCGTCCGAATTTCCGTTCAGTAAGACGACGGCGTACTCCCGGTCATACCGCACGAACATTGGCTCAACATTATACAAGGGAGGGACATAGTTGTCGTTCCCTCTCGCCCCGCGCTTTAATGCCGGTCGAAGCGAGAAGCCGGCTAGACGGACAAGGATTTCGCGTAGGGATGAAAGGGAGGCGGAGCATTAAAGGAACTCGATACGGTGAGCGCTCGTCGTGCTCGAGGCACTTGGATCGGTAACCCTGGTCCTCCTCTGAATGATACTAACCTAACCCAAGGAAGTAATATCGTCGTCCTGGCCGCTCGTCTAGATTGCCGTCGTCGACTCGTAAGTTACGTCGCGTAAAAGCATCGCCCGCGAAGAGCGGAGAAACGAAACTTGGATGTGTTTCGAGTCACAAAGAATGGCAGTTCGCGAATTGCGTTACGTATATGCACGTACACGCGGTCGAGATGGAAACGCATAGGAGAAAAGAGTAAGAGAACGGTCGATCTCTTATTCTTTTTCTCTCTATGTTTCAGTAGGTGGTCGTTCCCCGGACTGTCGACGACGATATCCGGGGGACTGGGAAATTAAAATAGAGCCCGAGGAAAGAAAGTTGCGAGAGAGAAGGAGAAAGAGAAAGAGCTCGCGCTCACTACCGCCTGTGTATTCCGAATTTTATTGTGTCGCGGAAGAGAGAAGCGACGACGCCAAACGACGCCCGAGCGACGCGGGAGAGATTTTTGACCTAAATGTCGAAAGTGACCTGACTGCATTGGCAAGATCAAATTTCTGTTACTTCAGAGAATAGCTCGAGGAAAATCCGTGCCCGCGTATACGGAGGACGGATCAATTTCTTGTTTCCAAGCGAACGACAATTTACCCCTTTCCACACAACATTCTCGAAATAATCTCGTTACGATGCTCGTAAATTTATTGTTTGTCTCAGACTGTAAATTCAATTACATTTTGAAATAACAGATTGTTATTCAACTGATTGAAATTAGATTAATTAAATAAAGTTTTTATACAGTGCACTTGTGTGCACTGTATTTAATAGAATGTCACGTAAAACAAATTAACATAAGTTATTAAAAGCGTAATAAAATCTTTGAATAGTTGTCAAATGTAGGATGAGACATGCTCTCGTATTTACGCTGCTCTGTCACGTGCAACGCGCATTTGTCGCAACTCGCAATTTAACACAAAGGATTCATACATCACAGCAACTCGCGCTATTCAAACCAAGAAGGTGCGCAGTTTGAAATTTATTATCCCTTTCCGAGTATTCACAGAGAATTTTCAAAGGCGGATCTTACGCAATGAAACGAATTTTATCATTCAGCATTATCGCAAGCCTGTTTCAATTCGTCAGCGAGCGAATCTAATCTCCCAGTGTCTATGCATTATGCAAACTAATTACCACTAACGAGACATGAACGCTACAGGCAATAAAGTACCCGGGTTAATTACTAGCGGAGGTTTATGAGTGGAACACGAGTCGAGTGGCGCGTGAGTAGAAGAAGAAATGGTCGAACGAAAATTTCCCGGCGAATTGTCCAGATAACATTTGAATGAGACGTGAAAAGTTATTAGCGTTCTCTAATTAGAGAAGACAAAGGCAAAGAGTACGAATACGAGGGTCCTAACTTCTCTTTTCAAATCCGTCTCTGTCGCAACCGGAGCGTCACAATAGATAGAATGGGTGGTTCAAGGATCCTCCTTGCGAATCGAGCGATTCCGCGTGTGCGAGAACGAAGAGGAGATAAGGCAGATCGGGGAGAGACGCGACGGATAGAAGAAAGACCGACTGGCGCCACTTGGTCAAACACACTCACCTTAACTCTTACTTAGCGCCTTATTTCCATACGATTGCAAAACCTGACGAACGCGCGCTTTTATCCTGATGGGTGGGCGTGTACATACGTGTTGCGCGTCACGTCGCGTTGTAAGCTGGAGGCATAAACGTCGGGGATTTGTTCGGAGATTTCGTTTCCTGACTACAGACCTTTTCTCTCTTTCAACCTCTTTCCCCGTCTTTTCTCGCGCGGAATATTCTTGTTTTGCTCGTCTCGTACAATGGCACGCAATAAATCACGGTGACGGCCTAGCGTGCAATTACAGAAATATTTTTATCTAATCATAATTATGCACGTCCGCCTACTCGTCGGCGATGTTGCAATGAGCGCTTCTAAAGCAATCGCGCCTCCTCCTGGTCCTACGTTGATCCGGCTTGATCTATCGATCGTGACCATAAGGTCATCGCCGTCATCGACTGCTTTATAAAGTGCAACAAACTGTATCGGCAATCCATCTCTTTCACGTGCATAATGTCTGTTCAGCGTGTAGAACAGAAACCTCTCGCGCTAGACAAACAAAAATAAAATGGATGTTATGTTAGTAATAGTATGCAAGTAGGTTAATTGACTTGGCAAGGCGCGAACCAATACTCTGACGATTGCCTTTACGTATTTGTGCACGCGGGCGACATATATTCGCGGATAGGCCATTTGGACCGATATATTGACGCTAACGTCGTTATCCCGAGTTTGCAGCTTAAGATGATTCTGTAAAATACGATCCGGATGGACAGGCAAGGAGATCTAATTAAGCGAGTATCCTAAAAACGCTCTATCCCGCCCTCGTACCCTCCTCGGCAACAATGCCTTATTATATCAACCGAAATGAAATGGCGCGGACATAAAAAGAAAAGCATAATTACTGTATAGGGGTTGCTATGGAACGACCCCTGCGTTACAGTACACCAGAAGTGCCCCACGGGACACCGGTGGGATTAGGGAGGGGTACGATGCAGGCGGGGCTACCAATAAGAAAAATCGTTTAATTTAATAACCCATCAAAAATATTTTCATCGCTCGCTGACGGGTGAGCGCGGACGCTCGTGGAAAAACGGACGACTTATCAACGAGAGAAAGAGAGGGGCAGAGGGGCAGAGAGCCCGGACGGTTAATGCAAGCTGCCTTAAGCTCTTAACGACGGCCAATTATTTCCGTTAAGACGACCACTCGACGAGTAGCTGCTAACGAGACGTACCTACCTTCGAGATGTTATTCCTTCATTTTCGTGCCTTAACGATGAATCTCGTAGTCCGCGAAAGAGAACGAAGAAAAAAAAAGGTCGAGATAGTATTTACATAGTCTCGGAATAAGGACGCGCGAATTATACGTGACAAGCTCAGAAGTACGTCTTGGAGCGTAGCATGTGTATTGCTCGGAAGAATGGCGTGCGATAACGACGTAGACAATTCCAGTCGACGCGACGACGTTTCCACGGGAGTCGAGTCTCGAGAGCGGCGAAAGTCGCGCGTTATTGTGTTTGAATCACGCGAGCCTCGACAGAGAAGAGAATATCCCCTCTCTAGTACCAATTAAATTAAAAATTAATTACCATTTCGCGAGTGGCCCAATTAAAATGGCACAATGAGACGGTCGAGGCTGAGACGTTGGAATCGATGATGCAGACGCAGACGAGGTTGGAAAATAAAATCGGAAAATAAAGAAAGAAACGAGAAAAATTCTGGAGCAAAATTAACGAACTGATTTAGAATTTTCTTGCGGTCTGGTGACAAGGGGTCGCGCCGACGCTTTTAAAATCCGAAATAATCCTCGTAATTGTCAAATCTCGGTGTGGCACTCTATAGAGCATACTCGAAACGATCCTGATTTCTCATTACCAGCACTGCCGCAGCATCAAAAGAGAACCTCTTTCTTGCCCGCCTCGTGCCCTCCGTCTCCTTCGTCCATGGTGGAAAAGAAAGTCGTAAAAGGACTACGTCGAAGATAAAACGCGGACGACAAATTGCGACAAGTCCGCGGAAACGGGCGTCACGACGATTACGAGAATGAAAGAGCGACCGCTAACCGTTGCGTTAAGATGGATCCATGAAAAATATGAGAGAGTAAGAGAGTTAATAGTAACGAGCGCTATCAGAACAAACAACCAGATCTAGACATTCGGACGAGTCTTCGGACGAAGCGCGGCGAAAGAATAGAGCAGGCGGGGAACGTTAATTACTGAAGTTTACGAGTGCCTGAGAGGAAAGAGTAAATTAATATGCTAATATTTTCCGACCGTCTTCTCTAATGTCGGCAGACTTTTACGATTTCTGATGATTTTATACATTTTGCGTCGAGAGCTACCTGTCAGATCTCATTTGTGAAAGTAACGCGTTTAAATTGTTCTAAGCACTTGAATGTGGACGTATCATTAGATCAAAAATAAATAGGGGAAAGTTATTGAATGCACACCATTTATCGATCGATTTTAAAGATAGGCTAGTATTCAATTTTAAAGATGATTTCTAATTAGTACTTAATTTTAAAATATTTTAAAATTAATTTTGCGTTGGTGGAGGTGGGGGCTAGCTTAATAGATATCTATAGATTGTGTCGCCTTTACATAGTAAAAAATTGTGCGTACATATGGGTCCATATGTTAAAATTTTCTTGTGTTACATTTATGTTAACTTTATAAATTAACACTTTGTGTATGTCTCTTAGAAATAGAATATTATTTTAAGTACTTTTAACACAATTATTTCAAATAATCAACATGTCTCAAAGTTAATTTAACCTTTAAACACGTANTTAACCCTTAAACACGTAAGTGGGTCAGAGAGACCCTATATGAAGCTTCGAACGCTTACTGTGTAAAGACGGAAGAAAATAGGAGGTTTAGATTAGAAGGTAAGGAAAGTTTGAAATCTCCTCTTTCGATTGATATGGTTGATCAACTTTATTGGTCAACTAGAATTCGAACGGCACGGCAGCAAAGTTTTGTTAGGGTCTGTGGGACTAAGATAATGTTTGAGTAAAACTTTTTTTGTAAATATTTTACATAAAAAAGCTGGACAAAACACGTCCGTTCGCGGATGCTACTCGCATATATTCTGTCTAAAGTTAAAATACAATACAGTGCTGTA
>QKQZ01009353.1:0-32667 GCA_003595255.1 Solenopsis fugax | reverse complement strand
AACGCCGACGCCGACGCCGCTGGTCGACACGGTGTTGGTCCCCGGCTCCTCCTTCACGTTCACCACTACGACAATCGTTGAATGATTCCGATGAGAATGTATCAATGACAATCGTGAAACTAATTGTCCGGACATAAGTTACTGAAAATTTATTTTATGCTACGAATTCAATAAATATTATAATTTTTTAGGGAAGTGAAAATCCTTTCGCCAGTGATGCATTTTAAATTATACTTATGTATGTTCTTTAATGTTCACTATTCTAATGTTAACAAAATTAGATTGAAAGATACATGTAAATAAAATTGCAATAAAGCACCGATTTTACTTGATCTCTGTTTCACTTAAATCTGAAAATGTGTGTAAAAGATGCTGAATTTGTGACAAAATACTCTTGTATATAATCACAAATCAAAATCATGTTATATCTTTGATGGAAATGCATCTCTAACAAGAATTTTCACTTCCAGTCGAGTTTTTTCAAAANAAAAAAAAAAAAAAAAATTATATGTATTTGGTGAATTTGTAATATAAAATAAACTTCCGCAAATCCTTCGTGACTATATATCGTTTGAGATGAATGATAATTTAATTCATATCGTAAATTATCATTCATCTTTCATATAATGTCATCCAACATCAAGAGTTCAGTACACAATAAATTATATATTCTGCGAAAAATTATATTCGCATGAAAATTGTACAAACTAACTAACTCTTTGGAATCTTTACATTAGGAATATTGGGCTTTTAATTTATATTTGAATCGCGCTCACTTTCGGGCCAATAGCATCTGCCGGGCATTGCGTCCGTGGCCATCGCGGATTCGTGCCTCCTACCGCACGCGGCAAAACTGCTGCCGAAGGAGCCGCCGCCCATGGAACCGGGCGATCCGGCCGTTCCACCTGGAACATCCAGGTAATTGCCTTGAAACGCTTTGTCTGGTCGTTCAGCATTATCCCGCTCGATAAAAGAGGGTGCAAAGTGCAAGAATAGTGACTCACTTAACGAGGTACCCAGTTGGCTGTAGCCGTTCATAGCCGGGATTTGCATCGACTGCATCGGCTGCAATTGCGGCTGCAGCTACGATCAAAGAGACCTCTGATGGTTCGACCGAATTATGTCATAATATGTTATTTAGATATTCGAATGTATCGTTTATCAGAAATTAAATTATACACAGGATAATTGTTAATTATATGTTGATACTTCGCGGCGCGGGTGAATTTCTAAAATAGAAAACAAGATGTCGTAGATCGTTCAGGCGTTATTATCCATTACAATAAATTAAAGAAAAATACTCGAAACTTCCTTTCGTAAAGATTTCACACTGCGTAGATTAAATATATTGAAAATATTTTTATATATGCACTGAGAGAAATGTTTGGTAAAATGAACCAAAGTTTGGTTGAACAGTGATCAAATAAATTTTATAGTTATAATTACTAAATATATTAGTTGTTTTGACCAAACAATTTGTAGCCTTAACCAAATAATTATTTCCATAGAACAAATTACAAAAAGTTTTGTTAAATGTAACTAAGTTTTTGATACCAGTAACTATAAAATTCATTTGATCACTATTCAATCAAACTTTGGTTGATCTTACCAAATGATTTCTCTCAGTGTGGGCTAGACTTATAATGATTTTCATTATGAGAACTTACCGACTGACAATGGCTATATGAGAGTTGTGATTGTTGAAGACTCCATGCGCTACAATGAAAAAAGATTTAATACAAATTCCCTATAATAAAAGGAAGGAATTATTATTAGAATTAAAATACACATATATTTTTTTTAGTTAAGATTCAAGTTACTGACCACGAGTCTTTTCTTGTTCTAAAATCTTCTGCGAACTGAAGATGCGTAGCATCTGCGATATTCTTTTTATTGTATTCACACGCGATATCTAGAAAATATGGATACCTCGTATCGTATCGCGTATAAGCGGTGGGGGCGTATGAAGGGGGTGAGTGGCCGAAAATGTTCCTGGATCCCAAATGCATGTGGGTCGTCGAGAACGGATCGCCGAAGAGCGGTGGTTTGTATGGAGCGTTTCTATAGGGACGCTTCATTCGTCTTCGCCTTCGGTAATTGCCGTTCTCGAACATGTCTTCGTATTGCGGATCTACGATGATGCAAAAATACGTTTACTGCGGATGTCCACCAGGACATAGATAGATATGACGCCACAAAAATATGTATCATATAAAATTTAAAACAAGAACTCTATAATTAAAAAGAGTTTAAGATATATTTTTTTTAAATCTTGTTGCAGATTATAAATTAATTTATATTTCTAATTTCTACTTTTATGTAGAACAAAAAAGATTTTCGTAAGCATATTAAAAAAAATTAGGGACTGAAAATCGAGACGGGAAAATCGAAAATTATAAAGTTGGCGAGTAAGGCCGCTAAAATAAATCCCAGTAATTCTTCAGAATTCGCCTGCTTTCGCAGTAGAAACGGAAGATAAAGATTGCTAAATATGTAATGCTTCCATGAAAAATGACATTAATTTACCGAGCGTCCAAAAATTGCCCTTTCTCTCGCCGCCACCCTCTCGGGGCACCTTGACGAAGCACTCGTTCAGCGACAAATTGTGCCTGATCGAGTTCTGCCATCCCTTCTTGTTCTTCTCAAAGTACGGAAACTTGGCGGTGATGTAGGCGTAGATCTCGCTGAGGGTTGCCCTCTTATGCTTGCTGTCCTGTATCGCCATGGCGATGAGGGCGACATAGCTGTAGGGTGGTTTGCTGTTCGTGGCGGAGGAGCCGCCGTTCATGCCATTATTCGTGCCGGTCGCGACGGTGGTTGCGGTACTGTCGGTGGTGGCTACGGTGGGCGTGGAGGGTGCGGACGGCGTGGAGGGATTGCTATTGGTCGTGCTGTGAAGGGCGCCGACGGGCGACGAGCCCTTGTCGTCCAGGTGATGGTGCGTCGAACCGGCGGTGGTGGTGGTGTGTATGGAGACCACGGGGCTGGGGCTGTGCAGACTGTGATGGGGATGATGGTGATGGTGGTGGTGGTGGTGGCTGAGGGAGACATGGTGCGACGTTAAACCTCGGCCCAGGCTGCCGGGAACCGACGACGAGTCGAGATCCTTCGCGTTGCCGCCTATGCAGCCGCCCTGCAGGTCGGACACGAAACCGCTTACTGAAACAATGTAAGAAATTTTCACTTTCTTACATAATTCTTTTAATTAGATCAGGTGTAAAAAAAAAATATCTTTCAAATGAAGTTTAAAATGGAACTTCAACAGAATCGATTGCCACCATAGGTTTTTGTTTCATTTAAAATAAAATTGTTCTGTAAAGAGTTCCAATTTTCTACTCCAACTTTATTCAATTCGAAACTTGATAGAAAAAAAGACAAATTTCTTACACCAATCGATACTTTTCCAGCGATAATTGATGTGCAGCAAGTATAACAGAGCTCTATAGGAACTTTTATACGATTTCGAATGTCGTAATCCTTTTTCTTGCATAAATTTCCTTATAGTCCGCACTACTAATTTAATATCCATAATTTTATTTTACTTTGATGGAGGAAGCGTTTCAAGTTACGGCACCGAAATTATCGGAAAATCGATGAGCAATCGCAAATTCCGAGACGACGATCGGTCACTCCGAGAACCTGGACAATGGGTCGAGCGTTCCATCATCGATCGACCGATCCGTCCGCAATTCTCAGAAATCTCGGCCGGACAAAACAATTGACCTATTTAAGAGGAACTTGTGCCTCGGGACACCCGAGGCCCATACGGGGTTTTATGTTTAGTGCCAGGAGTCGATATACATACGAAACGATAAAGCACGAGCGAGAGAGAACGAGCATTCTGCCGTCGCGTTCCGACGATATTGAGATACGCGTTCCTCAAATTAACTCATGGCAAGTTTTAGATATCTCACTAATTTAGAAAGAATTTTTGAATTTATTAATATACAATCAAATTGAAAGATGTATTTAAATAAAATTGCAGCAAAGCCAATTCTACATTATCTCTTATCTTTATCTTTTTACTGAAATCTGAAAATGTGTGTTAAAGATGGTGATGTTGTGGAATAAACAAGATAATCTTGTATACAATCACGGAAGTAATTGTCCGGACACACACAGAATTTTGGGATTATTGGAAATTTATTTTACGCTCCAAATCTCAAAATACTTTTATTGGAAATTTTTTATTGGATATTTCTACTTGCAAGTTTTATATAAAAAAATTATAATATTTGATGAATCTGTAGCATAAAATATTCCCAAAATCCTGCGTCCAAACAATTACTTTCGTTACACAGTTTAAAAACTTTTTCGAAGCGTACAATCCACGTAAAGACTAACGATATAAAATCAGTAGGAGTAATTGGTACAAACATCAATACAAATCATCACGTTTTATACATTTGTTTGTTTTGAGATCCATTTGCAATAAATACGAAAAAAAAATTCGGAAGAAATTCGAAAACTTATAGAATGGAATCGATAATTTGTTCGTGTTATTGCAAAAGTTTAATAACACGTTGCAACAATATTGAATTTTCTTTCACGATAATGTTTTTTGCAACGCGTTAAAATCGCAAAACGGAAAACCCCGTAGAGAGATTGAGCGGGAGAGGTAAAGAGAGAGGGCAGAAGGGGGAGAGAGAGAGAGGAGTCGCGTGTACTCGGAAGTGCTGCTGCGTACGAGAGCGCACGCGAGGGACGGTATCGAATGCATCGGTGCCCTGCGGCACGTGTAACTGGAACTGGATGTAACAGGACACCGATAACTTACGTGCGCACCGCCGCGCCGCGGGCGAAATAGGGAAAGAGGAAGAAAAAGGGAGAAGAGCGAGGATAAAAGCGAACGAACCCGGGGCGACGCAAAATGCAGATGAAGCGGAAGAGCGAAAGTCAAGCTCGGCTGGCCGGCGAAAATTTATCTAATTAGCCAACTGTCGCAAACAAGGCGGTTGTCACGTTCTTATTATCGTTATTACGATATGTCGAAATTAATATTCTTATTACGCGCTATATAATTAATTGATATCGAAGTCCGGATCGTTAATAGAGAGAAATGCCTATATATCTTTATCTATTCTTGATTTCCAAGAATAGATTTGGTTATTCTAGATAACAAATTTTTATATATTACAGGTAAAATCGTTATAGACAATAATATAAATAATATAAATGAAGGATATTAAATAGAGAACATCATATGTAAAAACACAAATATTAAACAAAAAGCCTTATAGAGCTTTATTTATTCAAATATTATAGTTTTGACCTGTAAGGTTTTTCGTTTAATATTTATATAAATAAAGAGTTTATACAATTTTTCTATCAGTTTCCTTTAACTCTTCGTGGTGCAACCAAAGATTTGAAGACCTAGATAAATTTTCAATTTTTAATTATTCTGCCTCAAATTCGTAGAAAAAAAGTGAAAAACCTTTCAAATCAAACAATTGTGAAATCGTATTTTGGAATGTTGAAAGAGTGTACCAGAATTTTTTAAAATTTTTTAAAACCTGAAAATTCTTTCGAAAACACTATCAGGAACCAGTGACCCGTTTGGATTAGGGAACCTGCGAAAAAAATATTGGACCAGGGAGGGTTAATTTGCATAGTCTTTACATCATTGTTGCCAAAACGAACAGCATAGAGTGATCACGCAGTCACGCTGACGAGTAAATTTGCGGTTTACGCTATCGTGTAATTGGCATCGTACTAAGAGTCGTTAACCGCGGACGTTAACGGTCGCACGAATTGCTTTATACACGCGTAAAACGCGAAGGAGAAATTCTCAAAGTACGAAATAACGATCGTAAGGAAAGCGGAAAAGGACTATATATCTTATAAAATCTCTTCACGTCATGATAACATTTATAACGTAAGAACTGTCCCTAAAACTCCTAAAATTATCATCACCTCTTCAATTATAAATTATTAGTATTTATAAAAGCATCTACGAACAACGAATGCAGATCATGTTTATCTGTGTCTGTTTTTCTTTCTCTTTTTTTTCTTTAATATTGTTAATAAATATTAATTTAAAAGCTATATTATATTTATATTTTAAGCTACGTGTTACGAGAACGCGACACAACCCAGTACCGTTAAATTTTAATATATTTTAAATTCTTTACAGTTTTTTCAGGGGAGATAAGGGGTCTAACATCAAGAGCTTCTATAAACATTAAAGAGCTTCTTTTTGGAATATTTATTTTTCCATTACATGCAGTTCAAAATTTCAACTGTATTTCAGATGAAAAATTGGCTTGAAAATGCAATGATATGATATGATATCTACTCTAAAGAAACAAATCCCAGTAAAAAAGTTACAGTTATATAAATATATAAATGTTAGTTGTAATTTTCCACTCAACAATATAACTGTTATATAACATACAGATATATTGTCGAATAAAAAATTACAACTAACATTTATATAATTGTGACTTGGTTTGCTGGGATGATTTTATAGAGTTCGGGATAGCTTCTTATATAGTGATTTCATCGGTAATGTATATAACGATCGGTCGTAACAAAAGTCGAACGCCATGTATATCTCGATCCGTTGCACAGAGAGAAGGAAGAGGGGGGAGAGGGGGGATATTACGTATCTACAACATCGTCCTGGGTTCGATGATATACGGTTACGGCTTGCGAAAACGCGAACACGTGCTCCGGGCTAGAGATGGATCCGCCAAACAAGATGTCCGCGCGACACACGGACGCTGGGTGTAAAATTTCCCGGTATCGCGCCGTCTCGTCCTGGCGAAGAGCCGTGTTGTGGAAACAAGGATATGCCGTGCTGTGCCGTGACGTGTTCACGCACATCGATCGACGGTGATCTCACGAACGTCATGCACGAGCTCCACGCTTTGCGAATGACGCAGATTTCTTTCTTTTTTTTTTTTCGCTAAATTACCGTAGCGCGAGCTCAGTGGAAAGCCATTTGGTCCATTTTCCGTTCAGAAATCGGCTTAACCGGTGCAAGAACGAAGTAAATCCGTAATTGAGAGGATTATTTTTGAAGAATGATGAGCTTATTTTATTGATGTGTTGATACGTATATATATATATACACTGAGAAAAAAAGTTGTTAACTTGACTAAATTTTTCAACTTAATTAAATTTCTTTAATTCAAGTATTTATGTAGTTAAATATATAAATGCTTAAACTGAAGTTCAAGTACTTATGTATTTAAGCCAAATACATAAATAAGTATTTGAACTGAAAAAATTTAATCGAGTTGAAAAACTTAACTAAGTTAACAATTTTTTACTCAGTGTACGTGAAAACTTGATCGAAATTAATTTATTTATTAATCGTTAAGTTTTGCAAGTGGGCTTAATTATTCTTACACTAAAATCTTGAATAGTAAGATATTATTAGATAAAATTATTATAACGTAAATTCAACAAATATGAATTTACGTTATAATCATTTTGCACTAAATCTAAAAGCATTGAAAATCTTCAGATAATCTTTTTTTCGTTGTATGTATTAAATTGCTTAAAATGTAAAATAAAATAAATAAAAATATATTATAGATACAATAAAAGAGAAGAATATGCTGTTATCAAAATTAATCTTGAAATTATAATTTCTTATTTTTCTAAATATTATACAGGCACTTTTTCGCATCTCAAAATAGATAACTATTTTCGAAAGCTTTTCCATGAAAATTTTTTTCCAAATTTTTCGCAGTCGTTTTCCATGAAGTCGTCAGTTCGGCATGGCTACTCGTGTCGCGAATCTTTTAATATTACGTAATAATATTGAAGCGTGAAATTATATCCCGCGGATTTATCTCCGGGCTCGATGTCGGGCTCGAGTTTTTTCGTATTTCCAGAAATACGACTTTCCCGTCGCGAAACACGCGCGTATTCTCTATCGCCCTGAGCGAACACAAATTTCAGAAATCACTCGGAGGACCGAACCGAGAGAACAGAAAGAGAGAAACGGATTTTAATGTAACGGGAGTGTATCTCTCTTTTTAGATCCGTAGCTGCCCTCGCTGGGTGTACAATTTCCTGCAGCAGCGAGGATCATCCTGGTACACACACGAGGAGAGGCGGTGTTTTGAAAACAGGGATACGCTACCGTGCTCGGCTATTGTCATAACAGCGATCCGCAATGATCTGATGGCCGCGACAAACTGTATTACACACGTACACGAGAGCCTCCGATCAGAAAAAGAATACGGATAACAGCCTTCGTACAATAACCGGCTGCACGATCGAGCTCGGAGAGGTGTACTGCGTAAAGTGTACCCCGACTTGAACGCCGGAAATCCGATGCTGCCGATAATAATCGTAAGATCGAACCCGGATTGATCGACTCTAATTAAGAGTGCATTTAAATCACATTTCGTGTATGCACTTTTCGTTAAATCGCTCTAACAAAACAAAGAAATTAAAATGAATAGACCGAAATCTATATTCACATTTATGCAAAATATTTTATTTTTTCTGAAACTGCGTCCATTTTTAAATATTTTTTTTCTTTTATTAAATTCATTTATGAAATCCATGTGATTGCACAATTATTTGGAGATTTCCTTTGCGCGCCCGACTCGTATTTGCCGCTTTTATATATTATTATTTTTTCTTTTAGTTTTTTTAGCTATCTTCTTCATCCCTTTCTATATTTTCAATATAAAACTTAATTAAATGCAAAATATCTAAAGAAAGAAACTCGTTTCGGTTTAATTCTGAGTGTAAGAAGGATTATGCATTTTTTAATTTTTTTTCTTATCTGGAGAAAGGAAACTCAATAGAAAGAAGAGCTTCAATTCATTAATGCTTCATCGATTTTTTTCTTTATATTAAAAATAAAAATTTTGATTATAATAATTAATTTTATATATTAATATTAATATTAATATTGACATTATATTATTAAATAAAATGAGACGCGAAAATTCAATCCTAACAGTATTCTGGGATTGGCGTAGGAACAAAGTTTCCACCGGAAGTTTAACGAAAGAAAAACAAGCTCATGATACTTCGAGTGATGCGAAAGAAGAACGGAAATAACAGACGAGGCGTAACGCGTAGAAGGTATATCGATTAGCCGGGGTGCAAAGTCGATCTCCGGGGCGAAGGTCGTCGTCTTCGTTGACGCTGACCGTTGTCACTGGCCGGCCGTAGAAAACCGTGGCATTCGCATTCCTGAAATGCTGCTGGGTTGAACGAGGAATCGGCATCCGGCGCCGATAAGCGAAATACAATACCCCGTGACATCACGCTCACTCGCGAGGAATGACGGAACGAACGAGCGGCAACGAGATACAGCCATCTCGTCTTCGATGACGGATAATCCTCTCGCGGCCACTCGTTCATTGTCGTCGGGTATTTTCATGAGTGTCGCACACGAGGAGACACGACTTCGCTCTTCGGAAATCACGGATCTCGTTAATTCAGCAAAATCGATTATATTAATCCACAAGGGCTCGTGTGATTTTTTTTTTTACGTAAATGTATTTATTTTTATTTATGAATAATTAAATAAACTGAGACATGTTTCAAAGTAATAATTTACAGACATTGGAAATAAAAAAAAATTCATATTTTTAAAAATACTTTGTTGCGTATATATTTAATTAATAAATTTACAGTCTGGGCTTATAAATTTGTACCTGGATCAGTTTGATTTCCATGCGAATGTTTACGGGTCACGGTTAATAATTACGCAATCGTCTCCCCACAAATACGACAGGTATGCAACAGACTTTGTCCGTCGATCGAAAAATAAAATGGGGGATGTATAAGGAAGGCTTCACGAGTTGTAATCTGCGAGAAGTTTTTATTTTTTATTTCGAGGTCCTTCCTTCGTCGCAATCGTAAGACGTACATTCCAAGAGCCGTGAACTCATTCCGCCTTCTGTAAAATTGCAAGCTCGGCGGAATGGCGCGGTGAAGGATATCGAAGAAAGTCGCATTTGCATTTTCGTATTCCAAATAATTGTGACTGCGAAGGCCGATTTGCGTAAATGTTTATTACGAGGCCTAACTTCGAGCTGATCGTTGCATTCCGTCCCGAATTGCAAAACTCCTCGATTTACTTCTGCTCTCTCGCTTTCAGGCGGAATCTTTCCCAAGTTTTTTCAATTAAAAAAAAAAATTATTAAAACTAAGGGATTAATTTTTATCATACCAATTTATACATAAAGACTTGATTTTGTATCATTATATTTTTTCATATTCTTTCCCTTTTAAATGTTAATGACAAAGATTTTTTTTATTTCATAGAATTTAATAGAGATTAAAGATTATGCATTCTTATCTTTCATTCATTACATACATTTATATATATTGCATCCAAAATCCGGTTTCTATTCCAATCCGCCGCGTCTTTCTCGACCAATTTCGATCAGCCTGGTGCATCCGTTAAAAATTAACATAGAATAGTTATTTTTCTTTCCACTGAAGAGTCCTGGCGCGCAATTACACCAGATCGAGGCAATATTCGCGAGAGGTAGGAGCACAGATGTGTGGCCGGCGGGTGTCGCGTAGTAAATCTCCAGTTGCAGTCAGGTGTGTTGGGCGAACAGTTTGTGACGTTATCGCGATCTCGGTGCCTGCTTACTCATGCATCCTAGCTCTTTTCCTCCCGTTCCTTTCTTCGTACGTACGTACATAACTCTCGGCGTGTATTACATAGAGCACGCGTTATGCTTCTGCATGCACATGTGTGTGTGTGTGTGTGTGTGTGTGTACGCACGCACAATACGTGAGAGTATGTACATACTTCTTGTTACTGATAACGGATTATTCTTCTTTCGAAACGCACTATCGCCACCGGATGTAAACATTTTGTAAACTATCGTTTAATGAATTAATTTCTTCGGATTACATACGTGTTATCGTAAGAGACGTCCGATCTTTTCGCGGATTAATTGTCATGAATGATTTGAGAAATTTTTTGATGAGCCAGTTTTTGCTGATCAGTCTCAATATTCATTCACGACAAAGGAGATAACCGAATTGAATTTCTGCATCTTCAACGTGATACAAATTATGCAGTGTCGTTCTACGTATTCGTATTATAACGCGTATTTGCAAAGTTACATATATTTTTGTTAATTTGACCCATATAATTTAATCCCGTTAACTGGCTTCAATTAAGCGATGCACGCGTGCGTTTAGAATATCACGGATAATGGATAATTCCAAGTAATTCGACGGGATCAAGTGGCGAGGGCGCGCAGGGAAGAAAGGGAATGGACACGTGACCGCGTATCGATGTGCAATTAGAGTAGGAACGTGCTGAAAATGTACGCTCATTAACCGAGCTATCATAAATAAATATCTAAGCTCTTTAACCCTTTACTTATGAGAAAAGTAATACGAAATCATCCATATGTACAAGAGAACGCAAACGAGGAAACTTTCTCATTCCAAAATTATATAAAAAAGTGATTTTTTTCGTATCTCGATATTGGGATTTTAACTCGTGTCTAATATGGCCACCTCAATAAGGATATTCACACTCACATTTGAGTGTGTAGTGTGAACATTGACGTGGAATATCCTTATTGAGACGGCCATAGTTAAAATCCTAATTGTGATGTGTTTAACATTTATAGCGCTTCAATAAAGGAACGGACACTCGGAAGAGAGTCGAACGAAGAGGAACTTTCTTCGTTGCCTACACAGAAAAAAATGACTATCAAATCAATTTATTGTTTCATATATAAGCAAGAATATAAAATCTTCTTGGAAGAATTTAGTAATCTTGATCAGATATAATTTGCTTACATGAAGACACAAAATTTCTTTATGTTAGCAAATTATATCTCGTTGAGATTATAAATACTTCCAAGGAGATTTTATATTCTTGCTTATATATGAAACAATGAATTGTTGATTTGATACTAACTTTTTTTCTGTGTAGGGTGCTGTGGCCATCACACCTGCCTACTTAAAGGTTAATTACATTTGAAATTTCGACAAATTTTCATGGATAGAAATTGATCGGACACGGAATACCCATGATGGTACCTCAATGATTATTACTTATTACGTAGCATCACAAGATTTTAAAGAACGCGGAAACCAAGCCCTAGAAAGAGAAAAATATTCCGACAGATATTTTAATCTCTTCTTTGTGAGATACGAAGGAGAGAAAGAAGGAAATTCTATTGTTAGAAGTTTGCGAATGTTAATCGCGCGTAATGTATCGGTCAAGATAAGAAGTTGAGGGGGACACCGCATCGTCATGCTGAAGGGGATCAGACGTGGGGGCCTAGCACGAGGATAAAAAGAGGGGATCTCCGAGCTCACGGGGGTCAGGGGGTCACTTTAGCGACAGCTTATCATGCGATATTTTCCGCGTGAGCCAATCGCCGTCTGGTATCTCGACCTTAGCGTAGTCGTCGTCGTTGTCATGACGTAAAGAGCAGAACATACGCCAACGCTGGCAAGCTCACACCCGTTTTCCGCAATGAACCACATCATATGTACATACATGGTCCTCTTAAATACTACCTCGGGATTTTTTTCTTCCTGCTTTATAACCCAATTATTCTTTTGCTACATAAATAAAGGCGATATATGTACATTGAAAAAGAAAAGAGAGAGATAATGAGTAATTTTACCTGCACATTTATGTGTGACTTCTTTATCAATCTTGACGACAAATTTATTACTTCCGAGTAATGTTACCTTTTACCTCTTGTATCATATTTTTTTATTTGTCAATCGTATAATCTTTACTCTTTTTTTATTTCATTTTTTTTGTTTCTTTTAGTAATATTTAGATTATGAATATTAACCCTTAAACACACTAGGGGATCTGGGAGATCTTCCTGAAAAAACTTTACTTCCGTGTCATTTTATTTTAGTTGAGCAATGAAGTTGGTCGATAGGGGAGACTTCAAACTTTTTTTTCACCTAGCTCGAATCTTCTTTCTCATTCCGTCTTCACACAGCAAGCGATCGAAGTTTCAGGATTTCCAATGGTATGTTGAAGGGTTAAAATTGCCACAGCTAATTCGAGCTTACCATCGTAGACGTAACTCGACACTGTTGTCTGCGTTTGTCGAACTGCAGACGTGCTGTTAGGGTTTTCTATTCTAGAACAATTTTTTATATCTGCATGAGACAATCGACGCGACGTCGTTGACAATTCCGAAATTTCGACATCCAGTGTTTGCTAAAAGAAGTAAACCCGCGTTTATCGATCGCGGTCGAGCCAACTTGCAATTCAACGACGTGACCGACAACTTTTGCGTTAGGGCCTGAGCAGAAAGATGGTCGTAATAGAGTCGTAGTCGTAGTCGTAAGTTCAACGCACAAACAATTGACGTTAATCGTCAATCGTATTGATGCTATACGATAGACGATTAGCGCAAACATCAATTGTTTTATATGGCATCGATACGATTGACGTCAATTCTTTGTGCGTTGAACTTATGACTACGACTACGACTCTATGACGATCGTCTTTCTGCTCAGGCCCTTAATTAATTTCAGCGAGATGAAACGAGGATTTTCGACATGATAGGCTACACGGACAGAGGAACAGTCGTGCGACATGACGAACACCGCGCGTTGTGTTCGTCTTCGAAAATTTTTTTTCTCCACGTCAAAGACGACGACGGCTGCGATGCGTCGCTATCTCCATCGCTATCGTGTTTTGTGATAGTAAATATGAAACGCGAGTGGCCTGTTTTGCACAGGCGTTGTGCCCGCCTGCCCGCCATCGCCCGGCATTGATTAATCGGAGGAGCTCCCTCGTGGCGCGGCGCAATCGTCAATCGCAAGCAAGAACGTGAAAACGCGAATGAGCGAGGTCGAGTCGATTATCTAATTAGATGCGTTATTACTTTTCGATGAGGGGATCCGACCATTTCTTGCGATTCGATTCGTCACCTCCGATCGGCCGATCTCTGCACCACCGTATTTTTTCTCCATTTCTCTCCGTCATCCCGACTGTCGTCGCTACGAATTGTTCGATTCATTACGATTCTAGAGTAATTATGACACGAAATAATCTCGGATGACATTATTATAACTAGAACGATCAACTCTGTCAAATGACCATTTTTTTCTCTTTTTTGCTTTACATTAGAGAGATTATTAAAGTAATTTTTCTAAAATTTATGTTGACTTTGTCGACATAAAAAATTATGACATATGCCAATTTATTTTCCATGAATCATTCTTATTTTGAAGTTGTCTTGCATATACGATGCCTAGATAGTACTGATTGTTCCAGTATTAAAAGATTTAAAATTTAAGTATCATTTCGAAATACTGTGATAGAAATATGGAAAACAGTGCTATATTTTAAAAAACTAATATTTGTTAACTTTTAGTCACAAAATGCGTCAACCAAAACTCTATACTGAAAAAAAAATTTTTTTAACTAAAATATTTAGTTCGATATGATCAACTAAACATTGGGTTGATTCAACAATTATTTAGTTGCATAAAAAAGTTTATTCATGTCAACCGTTCAGTTTTTTAAATCAAGAATTAATTAAATCAACTCAATATTTAATTGCACATATCAGACAAAATATTTTAGTTTTTCAACAAATTTTTTTTTTAATATAAAGAGCAACTTTTTCTTCGCAGAAGATAATGAATAAAGATTTTAAAACACGAAAAGATAATGAAACACAAAAAATAATAAAATTGTTTTTATACCTAATTATTTATTTTATTTAAAAAATTGTGCATACGATGTATATTTCCAATGAATTTCTAAACATCATCGCCATACTGAACCTTTTCATTAAACGCTATTCTTTATTCACTTATCTAGCAACATATAATCTTTTTTTTTCTTATCGATGATTCTAAATTTTTTTTATTGTTTTTATGGGGACCCCATTTAATTATTCTAAATAGTTTGACAGTCGTTACTTTCCGTCGAAGCACATTACGAGGCTTATCGCAAAACTTTGGCGGCTCCTGTCAATTTCTGTAACGCCACAACATAGCGCCGTTCGCGATAACATTATTCGCGCGCGATATTCCTTATCGCGAAATTAGCGATCGCTTCCAAACCGATTGCCGTTGTTTACTCTACGCTGTATTTTTATACGGATGTTCGATGATTACATTCGTGACCCTATTACAAAGTAAATAAACAGGGTCATCGATCCAGACTTTCCTCAAAAAATCTGTCACGTGTACTTGTCTACATAAGTCCGAAAAAGAGAGGTCATATTAGCCATCCCACATTATGAAATTCGAAGCGAAAAAGTTACAAAATAATTAAAAACGATGATTGATACGATTGTCGAAAAAACGTAAAGAAAACGCGTGATTCTTCAACAAACATATTAAATACTAATAAAGAATTATATTGATATTAATAAATCTTTATTAAATATTAATAAAATGTCTATATCTAAACGTATCGAACATACGAAAATCGAAAACTAATTTAACAACTATAAAATAATGCGAAAAAATACATAAATATATTCTGTCATTCGAATACAAAAATTTTCTGAAACTCGCCTAAAGCCAGGCATATTACGCAACAGTTCTGTGCGTAAAAATGTTACTAGGAAAGACTTGATTCGCTAGGGAGTTACGTTTAGACGTATAAATAAATTTCCCTAGTCGCACAATGGATCGTAATATAATCAAATCGCGGCATGCAGCGGCAACGCAATAGTAATTAGATCAGTGTTTGAACGATAATCGGCTATCCTATAATTAGACATGTCAGCTATTTCGTACGACTTTATCGTGCGGCCTTTATTGCCTCGATAAACTTGCGCTGCATAGTATAAGCGTTGTTAAGCGGCGAATAGAGGAGACACGCGCGAATGATGTAGAACGCACGAGCCGTGACCCCGTCGATTGCACGTCACGCACGATTTTTATTTTGTTAAATCGGCACGAATGCCCGATCGAAAATCTTGCCGCATTTCGAGTCCGGCTCGTCTTAAAAATTTCTCCCAAAAATTTCATGAATTATCCACGTTATTGCAAAAACAATTCACAGAAAGTTGAAATTCTTTCTACCACATTGAAAAAAAAATTAGTTGAGAAATTAAAATATTTAAATTTAGAGAGAAGTTTAGACCGTTAATATATAAATATAAATTGAACTGAATTGCCTTCTACGGTCATAGCTGGATCTTATTGCTTTATATTTACTATTTGAAGATTGTATATAAAATCACACAAGTAAATATAAAGCAATAAGATCCAGCTATGACCGTAAAAGGCAATTCAGTTCAATTTATATTAAAATATTTAGTTTGATATACGTTCACAACTTAACATTGGGTTCATTCATTATTACTATTATTTAGTTGTTTAAAAAAGGTATAGTTCATTCATGTCAACCATTAATATTTTTTAATCAAGAATTAATTAACTAAACCAACTTCAATATTTTTCGTTAGCTTACGAGGTGGTCCCATTGGATCCATATTGAATGTTTTCTTCATTATACATCGCTGAAAGTTTATTAATATACTTTAAATAAGAGTAATGCAAGACTTATTAATTTTGATTAAAAATATATAAACGAGGATCAAATATCAAACAGATATAATACAAATGGTTTTAAGATTAATGAATTTCATTTTATTAGCCTTCGAAAAATAAGGGTCCAGTGGACCCATGGCATTAAAAGCGCAACTTTTTTTCATTTCGTAAATTAAGGATTAAACGTATCGAACTAAATATTTTAGTATTTTAACAAATTTTTTTCTCTCTCTCAATGCAGAATTTGGCAATAATTATATAATAAGACAAAAATTAAATCCGTTCCACGAAAAATGAATTGGACAAAACGTGAGTTGAGAGAGAGGACGCAATTGCCGATACTTCTCCCGGTCGAATGCCGGTCTAAATGCGAACAGCGCGGTCCAAAGTCGCGACTTCCACGGCGGAATTCACGAAGGAGCTGTCGTCGTTGAACGATACGTCAGCTCCTCTCACTCTGAGAAGCACGCGCAGCCTTCCCGGATTAGCGACCATAACTCTTACACGCGGGCGCTCTAAACACCCCAATTCACGCGCAACGTGAAGCCAAACACGCGTCGCGACGCCTCGTTGCTACCGCGCATCCTCCCTCTTGTTTCAGCATCCGTTCTGGACCGCCTAGCGAGATCCTTTCCCCACGATTCTCTTCTCGTTGCCTCGTAATCACTGTTCTCGTTAAGCAAGTTTCGAAACTCGCAATCGTTTTAAATGTTATATTTTTACTTAATGATTGAATCACTAAGTGACATAATCGAAATTGGGCTGATAGTACAAATGTAAATATGAACACATTGTAAATAAGGCTAAAGTTTGAGAGAAAAAAAGATATTTTTCACTGGAGCGCACGTGTTACATATCGTTTATCACAACACATTTCTATCGTAAAATTTTTATTCTTAAATTCTGTTTGACGAACAATGTTAGACAGCTTATAAACCTTCTAATTAATCTTGATCCCGTTACCTATATCCTTATGTAATGACCTATTTGCTTCCTTTTCTAAGATTCCTATCCCATTAATATTTGATGATTCATAATCAGTTTCTTACAACATGTTCCGATCCTCAAATTCTTCCCCCCCCCTCTCTCTCTCTCTCTCTCTCTCTCTCTCTCTCTCTCTCTCAACCAATCAATCGATATTTCAGTTGAAAACAGTTAATGTTATTGGGCAATGTCTTACTAATTCTATCTCTATATAAAGATCCCTCTCGATTAGAAACAATCTGTCGTAGTTAGTTTATCATTAAGGATGTGCTTGTCAACCCTCAGCGTTACGATCACACCTTCAATTAAATAAAGCCGTTTGTGTTGAAAAGTCAGTTATTCATTACTTATTAGATTTATTACTTATGTGCCTCACGCTCGTAACAGTGTTCAATACTTTAAAGCATTTCCTTTTTATTTTCAATTCGTTAGAAACGAAAACTCCATTTAGAACATATTTACTTGAGAAAAACTCAATACAGATATTATAAGACTGTACGTATCTCTCTCTACAGCCAATGAGTAATTTCAGCAAATTTTTCAATCGTCATTCACTCAAATTTTTCAATCATTCATTAAAAAAAAAGCTTATAATGCGAGATAAGTTTTTTTTTCTTTTTCACTTGATCATTAGTCTTTGTCATTATCTTTCATTACATCTTTAGTATCATTTCCTTTAATTTCCAACACTGTTCTATTGTATGAAATTATTAAATTCCATATGTGTATGTTTTACTATTCAATAATAAATTTATAATACATCAACTTTGATGGTTGGAAGCTATTGAAATTTATATTAGCTTTAATATCTAGTGTACTAAATTTGATACGAAACGTTAAATATATAATAGTTATGCAGATATGTCCGGCGGTATTATATATTTTAAAGTATTATTTATATTTAATATTACCACAGTAACAAACGTTATGGCTAACGTCAACATTGCGCACATTGTTAGTTTATAGAACGAGAAAATTACGAAAGTTCCTTTACTCATTGAATAAATATCGCCCTTCAAATAAATATCTGTTGCGTTTTTGATAAGCCTATCTCGGCGAAGGCTTGAAAATATTAGCGATTATCTTTCCGGCGCACATATCTGCGTAACACAGAGAGAGAGAGGACATCGATACCCGTCTAAAGTTTCACCCCTGTAAGTAAGAGGCCGACGGGATTAATCGGGCGAGCAGGAGCCATGTCGGCGAGGCCGTATCTCGGGTCTATCATCCCGACATTCAGCGATTAGCGAATAATAAAGTCCGGTAACACGAGCCCGAAACGACGAAGAAACTTCTGCTTATCGTTCTCTCTCTCTATTTCTCTCTTTCTCCTTCGCTCTCTATTATCCTCTCGGTAAACGTTCCTTCTACGATCGACCGACCGACTCGACGATCGTACATAGAAAGACGAGCCCCGGGCAATCGTATACCGCTGATACAGTCGACCACCGTCGGACGACAGAGAAAGCCATCGACAAGAAGCCGCCGAGAACGATCTTGATTCGTCGAGAACGAAGAGAAGAATGAGAAGAATGCTAGGTATTCGGATAACGAATCTTTCGATTCCGAAGAATCTTATCGCGATCGCTTGAACTTATTGCATTGTCTCTCTCGATATGCTCGTCGAAAGGGTGCGCGGAAGGGATTACTCGGAAATACGCGTAAATCCTTTCAGAAAAGACTGCAACTTTTACAAGTCTATTCATTTCCGTAATTATACTGTCGACTTGAGACGACGAAGATGCGCGTCTCGATATCGTGAACGCAGCGTGGAATTAATACCGGACGGGTGGATCGCCGCGCTGAACGTTAAATCATACGTTTCGTCACCGCGAGATATAAATCCTGGGGTATTTCTATATCCCCGCGGAATTAGGAGCAGCCTCGTCGTCGACGGTTTCGTCGGTGGAGGAGAGCCCGCGATCGTCGCGGCGAGAGAGAATGTGTGACTAAACGCCGCGCGGAAAGATCGCGGGGCTCTCCTCTCGCGCGCCGCAGGCCGCCCGCGGTATATCAATCTCTATCTTCTCCTTCTTCCCTCTCTGAGAAAAGAGAGTCATCTCTCGCGGAGAGGCCCTCCCTCGCGCGACACTCTCGACTACAGTTTTGTATTATTAGAACGCGGCCTTTAGCAACAACCCGCTCAGCTTCTTTCCGCCGACGCTGCCGGGATTCGATTCGGGAATTCGTCCGGAAAGATTGCTGCTCTTTTTTTACTTCCCTTATTCACAATCAATTTTAAGATAATTGAAATTAATTTATGAAGACGAAAACTGATAAGAATAAATATTTTCAAATTAATTTGATCGATCGCGATCCTTCTCGTAACGCGCATAATCGGCGATAACTGCAGAAGATTGGCGCTCAACGGATTTTTTTTCCCACGGCTCATTGTGATTTAGAGATAAAGTGTTAAAACTATAAGATGTGGGAATAATGAAAAAGATGTACCTTGATGAAGAGGCGGCAGGGGTGACGGCGGCGACAGCTGAAACGGCTCCTGTTTGATCTTCAGATGAGGAGGCTCCAAACTGTTGAGTGCTGCGGAGCCCAGATTGCCATTCCCCTGCTGCAGCTCCTGAGAACATCATCAAATGAATCCTCTTTCGTTTTTTCCACATCTTTTTGCAGAGAAAATTATTACATTTCGGTATTATTCATGAAATCACGGTATTGATTTCATATTGTGTATATGAATAATCAGGGTTGGGTAAGTTATTATACTTTTTTTAACTAAATTTAATTAAAGTTGATGGCTTATAAAATTTAGTGACGTTAAAAGTTACATGAACAAAAAATTAACTAGTTAAAAGATACGTTTAGATTAAATTAGAAATTCGTAAGTTTTTATAGTTATTTTACTTTTATTTTATATTACTCAAAACAACTATAATATGAATCATCAAACAAATTTAATATTTTATTTGTATGAAATAACAAAAAAATACATTTTCACATAAAAAAATATTGTTTTTTATGTGAAAATGTATTTTTTCTTTTATAATTTTTTTTACATAGATAAATTTTTAACTTGGGAAAAAAAATTGATAAATTAAAGTTTGTATCAAAAATAACTAATTAAAGTTGAAAATTAAATCATTTAAAATTAACTAAGTTAATTCAAAATTTATTAACTTTTTAACTTTATTTAACTTTTATTTTTTTAACCAACCCTGTGAATAATCAATTACTTTATGGATGCAATATTGATGTAAACTCAATGTACAGATTATACAAATACGGGAGATATAAATTAAATTTTTGCAAGCGAGATATAAGTTTTTATGAATAAATAAATCAACATATTGAAAATAATCTTATAACATTATTTGATTAATAATATCAGAAAATTGTTTGCATTACATTTCGAAATTACGCAGGAAATTGAGATTGCCTTCATGCTGCATTACTAATAATTAATTATTATATGGATGCCACATTAATTATATAAAGTCTATACACAGAATATTAATTATATAAAGTCTATACACAGAATATTAATTATATAAAGTCTATACATACAAATACGGATTATTATAAACTTTGGATAAAAGAAAATTTTATATTTCTATAAGGATTTAAAACAACTATGATTTTTTTACAGACAAATAAATCAATTAATATAAGTCACAGACAAATGACGAAGCGAAGGTTATTATTACGCGACGATTAAAAATACCGAAAGTAATATAACTTCACTGACAAAAGTGATTCGATTTCAATTCGGATAGACTGGGGTTATTCTACGGAACGATTCGAAAAGACTCGGACAGCGCGGGCGCTGTAAATCTTCGATAAAGGATGGCGCATCGACGAGGTAAATTCACGTCATCCTAAAATACTCCCTAAAACATAGTCTCTCGTGTAGTAGAGTCCGAACGACGGAGGTAAACGAACCAGGGATATCGCGGTGGGACGAATGGCGACAGTAAAGAAGTTCCTTCGAAGGAAGAAGAGAGAAAGCGAGAGAGGCGAGAGTGGGCAAGCCAAAAGACTTTTGGCTTGGTGCTTGCGATGTTTGAAGTGCCGTCACCGGAAGCTTACAAACACCGACTCGGTGTTGTGACATCGTATTATGCCGGGGCAAAACTTACGGTCTCGCTAGATCGTTAATTTGCGATCCAGTTTTACGAGCCTCCTAGGCCGCTTCGCGAATCGCCGAGTCGCGAAACTCGACATTGATCTTCGAATAGCGAAGAAACAATTAACAGATACCTTGCGCCTTATCGAATGTACACTCAATTCTTTTTCATTGTACACGATATAACTTTATTAATTAATTTTCAGTTTTCGAATCTGATTTTCTTGGAAACGAAGCGTTAAAAAGATTTTATTTTACATCTTCGATTTTTTCCCATTATTTTGTGATTGATAAGAAACAATTTTATTACTAAATTTTTATGAATACAAGATCTACGATTAAGAATTAAATACGAAAGACTAATTTCTATAAGCGTTTATATAATTGCGAAAAATAATTAAGCATAAAAGAGATTAATCTTTCTATATACAACATGAGAGAGAGAGAGAGAGAGAGAGAGAGAGAGAGAGAGAGAGAGAGAAAGATCGTTAGAAAGAAAAAGATTGAAATTATAAAGTGCACACAATTCATAATTTTATTGCAACAAAAAAATCTCGAAGGTTTTATCATTTCTGGCTCAGAATTTGTAAAATCACAATTTCGTTGCGACATTAAAAACAATCTCGTGTGGTTACACGTGCTCGACATTACAAGTGCTCGACATGAATCAACAACAAGACGGACAGCAGCGCTTCATTATCAAAGTCTCGATAAAAAGTGTCATTCTATCATTTGTCACGCTTTGTTCCGCATGATATTTTCGCTAATGAAGTGCTCAGGAAATGTTTAGGTCATCATTTAAAAATTCGACGTCTGCACATCTTCGTTAAAAAAAATTTCAAAAATGGATCAAAGAAAATGATTTTGCAATTTTTAAACACCTGTGTGCCTAAAAAATTCGTGAACATTTTTCTTCTTAAATTTTATTATTGTAGAATTTTTTGCATTAATAACGAGAAATCTTTGAATTTTGAAGATTAAAAAATTTGGCAAGTCCGATGTTAAATTAACTCGTTCAATTCTCTTTCAGTCAGTTTACATAAAAAATATAAATGTTGCTAAAACTAGTATAAGGACTCCTAGCTATTCAACAATAGATAATAAATTTAAAGAGGACTATTAAAAGTTTGCGATAAGTGATGCGCAAAATAATTTTAGTTTAAAAACACAAATACCAAAATTAAGAATTATTACATTTCAGACGTTCTCAATTTCAAGCCATCTTCGATGATCATGATAAAATACCTTGAATGATGGACTATCGAAAGAGATATAAGTCCAATTAGTTACGATCTCGAGTTAAATATAATTCATACATTAAAAAATTTCGTCGTCCAATCAATTGCAAATCAAAGTTGGAAAAAAGTATGTAATTAATAATTACACTGAGAAAAAATTGTTAATCCGACTAAATTTTTCAACTTGATAATTTCTACAATTTAAATATTTGTGTATTTAAGTTAAATATATGAATACTTGAATTTTAAAGAAATTTAATCAAGTTGAACAGTTCAGTCAACAATCAAGTTAACAATCAATTTATTCAAATTAACAATTTTTTTCTCAGTAAATAAATTAATATTGTTGAAGACGATGGATCTAGAGAAAACGTGCCGCGAATATTAATAACTTCAAAGAAATTAAGATCATATTCAATTTTCCTAACAGTCCTTTTTAAATTTATTGTTTATTTTAAAAAAAAATATAGATCTCGTTTCAAAGATTCCTAATGAGATTTTAGAACAAAATATTTTTTACGTTATACAGAGGAGCTTTGATATTTGTTCCCCCGTATTTAATCATCTCGTCGAAAATCCTTGAGAAGTCGGGTGGTTGAACAGCAAGCTAACGAGCGGACGGTAATCAGAGTTGCCATCGATTTTTAGCTCGTGTTCGCAAAGTCGATTGCCACACTAGCGGAATGATCGATGGAATGACACGCTCGATAACCCAGTTTTAATCCATTCAAACGATCGCGTCGTGGAACCACGCGCGGATGTCGATGCTGAGATCTGCGATGTGGAGATTCCTCGCCTACAAGTCTCGCTTAATCTAGCCAGATTAGGTTTTTTTCCTTTGTTATTTTTATCTGCGACACGTTTCTTCGAGGTGTAAAAGTGTAAAGTAATCATAAAAAATTTATTGACACAATTGATTGATAAAACTAATTCTCGCTAAAGCTGCTAAAACGTTTGAAACATGCGAAATTGGCGCGAAGCGAATGTCGTAGAAGACATGATTCGTTGTGAAATTTTCGAGATCACGACCTCGACTCTTTTTCTTTTTCGTTCCCCTGTTGAATGATAAGACGTGAGCGTGACGACGTCAAGTCGATCATTTTGCGCGTCGTTCCGTGAAACGAGGAAAAACTTACCGAAGAAAAAAAAAACAAGCGAGTGACAGAAAGAGCAATTGCCGAAATATAAATAGGATAAGAAAGAACCAGGCTTTAATTGGTTATTATCACTACACAAAATTATAGACACCTTTAAAGCATCCCATTTTAGTGTAACATTCCCGATTAAATTCCTTGTTCAGCTTCGCAAACATTTATAATCGATTGTTTGCATCAAACAACTCTTTCACACGCAAACGGACAATATCATACCATCTAAATATTGCCCGTTTAAATCGGTACTTGTAAATATTGTATTAAAAATCAGTTCTATTTAATAATTAGAGCCACGTTTACTCTCGATTTTTTTGAGAGATCTGATTGTCAGGTCCATCAAATTCGTCTTATTTCTGAAAGACGAGTTTCGCAACGAACTTTCTTCCCACTTACCCCGGAAACAGGGATGATGTGCGAGACCATCCTGGACCTGTCCACGTAATTCATAAAGGCGTCGGCCGTCGTCGCTGCATTTACCCGATGCTGCTGCAGCTGCGCCCAATCACCGGCCGCGCTCTCCACAATTGCTCCGCCGACGGTGGACACTTCGACGACAGATAAAGGTAAGAACAATGTCTCTCCGAGCTACCGTGAAGATTTTAATGTCCGGAATCTTGTTTCACTGACACTTTGACGTCGTGCGATCGTTTCATGCTCCCGGAATCGTTCGCAGTAAGCAAAACACTCGTTTCACATCGGCGACACAATTCGCACAATATCGCAATATCGTTAAAGACAGCTAAAATTGTCCGGCGGAAAAGTACATCGCAAAAGCGGTGCTGCGATCTCGCACTTTACATCTTTGAGAAGAATCGTTCGTGGTAGCAAACAAGTTTTGTAAGATTTCTTCGAATCGGAAAGCACAATTGGGAAAATCTGTAACAGAGTAAACGTATGTCTTCCATAAATTTCTGTAATGCACTCGCGCGCGAGAAAGAGAAAATTGTTTGGGGGGGAGGTGGGGAGAACAATTAAATTGATTGCATTGAGAGAGTGCAATATGCGTGTAGCACTTAACAAATGAAAACAAATCTTTTCATGTGAAATGTCATGTGAAATAAAACAGGTTTCGAAAATCATAATTCAATTAATTCGAAAATCAAATTCAAATTTACAACTTCGGCAAATGGAACCAAACTGCACTTTTATGGATTTTTTGGTAAATATTGCATTACATTTGTTATGTTATGATTATATTTATAATAAAGCAATATATCGCTTTTTGTATATATAATTGTTGCGTGGAAATCTGAAAATGTACGTTGAAATGTATAGGAAAATGGAATCTTGTAACCCCAGAGGGGAACCAAAACTATCTAACATAGCTTTTTTGTGATAAAGATATTTAAATGCAGTAAAATATAATTTATATAAAGTATATTATGGAGTTTGTGATTAATTTTTAGATTGAATATAATCACTGAAGATTATGAGTAAGCTAGCTTATGTTGTTATTTATAACAGCCAAAGATTATATATAAAAATATCTTTATGAAAATATTACTAATATGCAGGGTTGGATAATATAATAACTAATTAAAAAGTTAGAAGTTAAATTATAAAGTTAAAAAGTTAACAACTTTTAATTTAATTTAGTTAATTTTAAATGATTTAATTTTTTATTTTATTTAATTTGTTTTCTATTTTTATTTCTGTTTAATTTGATTAATTTTTAACTTCAACTAGTTATTTTTAAAACACATAAACTTCAACTTATTAACTTCTTTCCTAAGTTAAAAAAATTATCTAATAAAGAAAACAACTGTAAAAGAAAAAATATATTTCCACATAAAAAAATAATATTATTTTGTTATTTCATAAAGTATAAATAATTAATTTACAAACAAAGTATTAAATTTATTTGATGATCCATATTATAATTGTTTGGAATAATCTAACTTTAAAAAAGTACGACTTTATAATTTTGTATAAAGAATGCTTTTCAAAATTAACTTTTCATTTAACTTAAGTTAATTTAATCTTAACATAACTCTTAACTGAGTTTTTTGTTCATATAACTTTTAACGTAATTAAATTAATTTTATAAGCCATTAACCTTAACTTAATTTAGTTAAAAAAGTGTATTAACTTACCCAACCCTGTTAATACGTACAAAGTTGTACTGCACACAATTTTTGCCAGCCCTTTGAAATTCCCGATTTGCAATCATCGGTATCGAAAAAAAGCTGATGCAATCATTAACGTAACGCTGTCCAGGAATCAGGTCAGCTGACTCATCGAAAATATCACGCATTCGCTATGTCAAAATAATAATCCAACGGTCTTACAATTGATAAGAGATCAACTCGATACATCATCGCGGTCTTCGGGAGCGCAGTCAGCAGGAAGAAGAGAGAAACAAAAAGAAAACACGTCCACGAAGTTAATTGTCGAGGTATCTGTTACCAATAGACATGTCCAAGTCTGTCATTAGTACGACGCCGTCGAGACCGGGCGACGAGGGAGGCCGATGTTTCCATCGGCTTTCTACATCGGGCGACAGAGAGAAAAGGGAGTTGAGAAACGACGATCGCGGTATCGAAATTGAGATTCCAGCGTGTTCCGAGCGAGCAACGACACGCTGCTCGCGGCCGTCGGCGACGATGCACTATTTTCACGGGAACGCCAGCGCGAGACGAGAGACGAGATCCCTCTACGCGCCGCCGGCTGACGGTTTCGGAGGGATGACGTGCGCGCAACAGCTGAGCACTTAGCGCCCTTAGTGACGACCGGGAGGAAAGGGATCTCGGGATCTCCGGGGACTCATCGGGACTTCCGCCGGCGTTCCACGACAGACGAGAGAGAAGAGAGCCTCCGCTTCGTCCGCGGCGTCGTAAATTCTGCCTCGATCGCGGTGCTTACGATTTTTCGGGGTCGTTCCCCTCTTTAATTTAACCGATCCTAAGCCGCTTGTCTAAAAAGTCTCTCTCGGAATTCCTCTCGGGAATTTTTTAATAACCGTCGTGATTATGAGGTGATTTAATAAAGAGCTCTTATCAATCATTTGCACAGTTAACCGGGCCAACGATATTTATATATCTGTTGACGGGAAATCGTTCCCCCTCTTGTCCCTCCTCTTTCCTATCCCATCGATTAGATTATGTGTTTGTTGCATGTATATAGGCGACATTATGCTCTTATGTATCCACTAATTCGTAATCCGCCGTAATTCTGTTTGTAACGAAAGGTCCGTTGCAAGAGGTCGCGAGTGATAAGAGACATGTAAACAGTTCTACTAATCAGCGGTCTCAACGTTTACGTTTTTGGCTCTTACTAATGCATTTACAATCTTCAATATTTCCGAATTATTCGAAAAAGAATCATAAATAGTACTTTTATGTAAGAAAAAAATTTAATTAAACTCCAAATTAAATTAGGAAAGTAGCGATGTTCAATGGCTACGTGAGAAAGAGATTTTCAGATAATTTTCTAACTAAATCTTTTTACCAAGGTTTACTTCAAATTTCAGAATACTGCGATTTTCCAAATCTTTCCACGTTTACCGAGTTGCATCTATCTTATTGCATGATAATTATTTCATCAAAACAAATATCCTGTATTGATAAGGAAACTATAATTTTTTCAGCAATTCAAAATTCAATGGAAAAAGTATGCAGTTATTATGCTCCCTTTATTTCTTGGAACATTCTTCAATTTTTATTAATTAGTTAGGCAATTTATAAGTATAATTATAAGTTTATAGCCATGGATGTAACGAGTTGTCATAATAAATGAGAATATGCAGATTGCATTATCTGTAATATATTCTTATTTTATTGGTTTTTGCTGCATTTTGTCAACAACCTTATTGCCAGGTATAAAGAAATAAGTCAAGCTTGAATATTAAAAAAAAGTTAAATATACATTTGCTTTGCCACTATGTAAAAGAATACAACGAAATCTCGTTTTTAATTTCGCTGACTCAGGTTCTTCTGTCTTCAGGTTCTACTTTCTTACTTAGCAAGACGTGCACTTTAAAAGATAATCGGTTTAGACGGTTTGTCTAGTTGAATTTTTGCAAGTTAAAATTTTCACACTTAACTTTGGACAACACAGACACATTGCTCGGCGTCTCAACAAGATACATGCGCGCGCGTGTGTGTGTGTGATAGTATATGTTTGCATGAAGCATGTCTTGATGCGAAATGATGATGCACTGATGTTAGTTACATTCACGTGAATTCCTCGGAGCGAGCAAGAAAGCAAGCGGCGCCGATCGGTCGGTTGATCGGCGGCGATACGTCAACTTTTCCACGTTTAAACGAAGAAAACTTCGCTTATCTTTCTGTGCGCGCGTGCGCGCGCGCAGTTGGAGCAAAAGAAGAAGAAATATTTATCTCGCTGTTTAGTAAACAGCCGCCCATTCGGACCGCTACAAATCGGTCGCGGCCGAACCAAAGTTTATAAACTTGCGCGCCTCCGCGAGTCTCTGAGATAGCCAAAAAAAATGATGTATACGCGCGAAACCGGCGGCACGCGCGACGATGATTTACTTCTTCTTCCGCACGAGCGATAATAAGGAATTTCATTCATCGCGCATTCTCTTTCTCTCTCTCTCCTGCCGTCAACGTTTTGAATTCCGAATTAATGAATCTATGAAACGATTCAATTAATACCGATTAAATTGTATTTGTCAATTAAATTTTAGTTATTGTATAACTAAAATAGTTATACAAGTAATAACTTGTTCAATCAAGTTTGGGAGAAGGTAGATACGTGGTGACCCATTCTATGGGTTATTATACGCATCATCCGTGTTTATTGGGCTGAAGATGTCTTGAAGATATCTTTTAAAAATCTAAAAGATATCTCATGTGAGATAAATATTTTAAAAATATCTTTTAAGTTGCTCTTTCAAATATATAAATCTATAGATTTATAAATCTATAAATCCATAGATATCCTGTAAAAATTATCTTCAATAAAATCTTTTAGGCATCTTTTAGACAATTTCTAGGCATCTAGAAATCTTGAAGATATCTTTTAGATATCCATAAGACCTCGATGTTTTCCGGGATGCAATTCTATAATTTGTACATAGCAAAGTGAGACTGCAACGTAATCTATTATGAAAAACATCGATATTATCTACTTTAATTTTAATTAATTTTCCAAGTTGTTCAGTTTCCAGATCATAATGCTAGATGTGATACGAATAGAGATAGATTGTAAAAATCGCATGATTTCATTACATGAAAAGAATGACTTTGCTCAAGTGTCTAAAAATTTAATTGAAAATAATTTTGTTGAATCATAAAAATAGTTATGTAAGAATTGTTCAAGTTGATTGTTAGAATGCCAAAACCTTTTGCAACATTTTTCATTAGGGCAACTAAAATGTACCCTAATATTTGGTTGGCCTAATTATTATATATATATTTATATATATTTTATTAATATTAAATTAATTTTTATATAAAATTTATATATTATTATATAATTATTAAATTAACGTTTTCATATAAAAATATGTATAAATATGTATAATTATTAGACCAACCAAAATATGTTAGGGCATCTTTCGATTGCCTTACTCGTCATGTTTTAAAGTTTTTCATAATTGTTTTAATGGTCCAACAAAATTATTTTGAGATCTGTAACCAGCTAAATTTTTAGATACTGCAGCAAAACTATTCTTTTTATACATGTTTAACATTTCAAAGAATACACCGATTTTTAGATAGTACAAAGTTTTCGATTACAAGGGAAGATGAAATGGTATTTCAAGTCGAATGAACTGAATAATATTTCAGTGATCTCTGATTCATCGCTGATAATTTTGATAATAATTCCGATTTTGAATATAACATTACAGATGCGTAAGAATGCGTCGCGATGTCCACCGTCGCTCGTTATGCGAAGCATGAAAAAAGATCTGTACTTCTATACTGTAAAAAAAAAATACAAAATTGCACGAACAATAAGAAGTTCGTAGAAATAACATCGTATTTGTAGGATAACCCTGGTATATACGCTTCATCTAACGAAAAACTTAATTTATCATGTACTATTTACTATATCTAACCAAATGGGGGATCGCTTATAGTCGCCAGTGATGAAATAATAAATAATATTATTTATTACTATATTTAAGGAAAATGAATTGCACCAATAAAAATTCATACTCTGTCTACTACTATAAAAAAATACGAAGTACGAAATATTTATTTTCTTAGATTTGGAAAAAAAACTTTAAGAAACCTTTCCATTTTTGCAGTATATCAAAAGTGATGGGATTTATAACTTATGAGTAGGCTAATCAAGTTGAACAAAGAATTCAAGACGTAGTTGAATCAATTTACCAATATTATAAGTGACGCAACGACGTTTTACAATTTACATAAAATGATTATTTTCTCTGTAGTAAGTATAAAAGGTTTATTAATTATTTCATGATGTATAAGTGTAGAGAGATAGGCTGGAGTACACGAAAATACAAGTGCTTAACTCTTGTATTTTCGTGTACTCCAGCCTATCTCTCTACACTTATATATCATGAAATAATTAATCAATAAATCTTTTACACTTACTACAGAGAAAATAATCATTTTGTGTAAATTATAATACATCATTGCGTCACTTATAACATTGGTAAATTGATTCAACTCACGATGATTTCATTAATATTAAAAGTAAAAAATTACAACACAATACTAGTGTAATATAAAGACATATAACAGAGTGATTGCAAGCAAGTTATCTCCGCTCCTTCTATTTTTTTTTTTACTTCTGCGGCGTAAATACCGGAGTTACTCTAATGGAACACATTTGCTGTTCATGTAGCTTAACACACATTCTTTTTCACGGCGTGGCTATATCCGAAATCTTTTATTTTTTGCATCTTTTATTTTTTGCAAACGAAACAAGAGCCTTGCATTTGAGAAGGAAACGAAAGATTAATCTAAAAATACAGTCTCAAGATAATCAACATAAAAAAAATCGACTGTTACAGCGAAATATATTTTAATTAAACTATCTAATTCGCGTAAAAATTTAGATTAATCTAGTCAAATTAATTCAAATGCATAAACGTAATGTAGAAACATTTCGAAACGTGCGATAGAATAGTGTAATAGAAATCTTACACGGTCATTAATACTGATCAGTAATATTGAATTAATAATATTGATACATCATCAATATTTTTATAAGCTAATATTTCTGCATCATTCATGATTGCAGAATTATACTAACAAAAATATTGATATTCTCTCTTCACACTCTTTATAATCATTATCACTATCAGTATTCTCATCATACAGTGATGCTGAAGTTCAAGAATAAAAAAATTTAGAGCATTGTCAATATTTTATTTCAATACATCAAGATTTTTATAAGCTACACAGAGAAAAAAAATTGTAGTGGTGGCAACTATAAGGAGACAACCATACACATTTTGTTAATATAATTATAATATATAGTTAAGGGAACTATATTATAGTTATTGCAACTAAATTGTAATGACTATAATGTATAGTATATTACAACTATTTTTTATTAAAATTTAGAGAAGTTTAGACTGTTAATATATAAATATAAATTGAACTGAATTGCCTTCTACGGTCATAGCTGGATCTTATTGCTTTATATTTACTTGTGTGATTTTTGAATTTGAAGATTGTATATAAAATCACACAAGTAAATATAAAGCAATAAGATCCAGCTATGACCGTAGAAGGCATTTCAGTTCAATTTATATTTATTTTTTATTAGTTTTCTTAACCATAAACTTAGTTGCAATAACTATAATATAGTTCACTTAACTATATATTATAATTATATTAACAAAACTTGTATGGTTGTCTCCTTATAGTTGTCACCACTACAATTTGTTCTCTCAGTGTAAGATTATTTTTGCGTCATCCATGATTGTGAAGTTATACTGACAAAAATATTGACGCATTCTCTTCACACTCTTTATAATCATTATCATTGGCAAGATCCCCATTACACAATGATGCTGAAGCTCGAGAATAAAAAATTTGGAGCATTCCCAGGAAAAATTTTTTTATATATATTTATATGTAATTATATATAAACTAAGCATAATTATATATAATTGTTTATAAAATATGTATAATTATATATATTTTAATATAAATGGACATATTTGATATATAATTCTATATAATTATAAAAAAATTATATAAAAATTTTTTCCCGGATTGTCAATATTCTATTGCAATACTAATCAATATTAATCACACACGATCAATAATATTGTTAGTATTTGTTGGTACTGACAGTATTATTGACCGCGTAAGGTCCTCCTGTAAATTTTACGAAACAATTCTTTCAGTTTCTTATCGCCGAAACACTTCCGTGCTACGCGTACCTCTCTTCGCGCTTTTAACTTGGTGCAGCCAAGCGAATTCGCCTACTGTTGAGCTGTTAACAACGGAACATTCAACGTTCAAGTATAGCGCCATCGAGAGACGCACGCTTGGAAGACGATTTCTCACATTCACTGTCGATAAAGGGAGGGAAAAAGGAAAATAAAAATAAAAACGTGCCGCGACGTGTCGTTACCTTGCTGGCGTAATTTCCTGCGGATCGAACTCCTTCATCGAGTCACTTCGTTCACCGCGTTCACCGCGAGTGGAAACAATCGCGGTTCCGCGTCGCGGAAAACTGAAACGGCGCGAGCGAACGAGAAATCGGCGGACCGATCTTGGACGCGAAAAACAGACGACGCGGACGACGAGATGAAAGCGAGACGAGAGGCAGGATCGAGACTGGGCCGCGACAGAGTTGG
>QKQZ01009351.1:0-30302 GCA_003595255.1 Solenopsis fugax | reverse complement strand
GAGGGCGAGGGAGGGGGGGAGGGACAGAGAGGGATTAAATTAAGATCCGACAGTGTTAAAGTAAACCCGGGCTCCGGACCGGGGGCCTCCCGTGGCGAGGATAGTGGTAATACCATTCGGTGAGTTCGGTTCGGTAGTGGAGTTCTGTCTTCATCCGATGCCGATGCGGTAGATGCACTGGCGCTTATTATGGCTNGCGCATACAGATGTACCAATTCGCGTGAGGAAAAAAAAAAAGAGAAGAGGATTTAAGAAGGAATGTCCCTCTCTTACAGCTATTCTGAGCGCGGACTAAAGATCCGCGCAGAATACCTGGGAATAATGGTCACAGAAAAGCAGCGTGCTACACATATTTGCGCTGACTCAGCATCGACCATCGCCGGCGTTACAAAGAGCGTTGCCAGAGATTTGCTAAACAGTCCGCGTTAAAGAAAAGATTTATCTTTTTCTGTAAAATATTAAATTAAATTGAATTTTTGAGAAAATTAGCATATGTTTGGTTGTATGAATTAAGTTAAATTGTATTAGTGTATTTACACTGTTAAAAATGTTATGAAATTTCATAAACTTTTAATATACAATGGTAAATGATATTTAAATCACTTGTAACTGAAATGATTTTTAATGAAATTGAGTTTAAGTGAATTAAAATATGTAAGTGTATTGAAATTTAATATACTTTTAATACAAACATAAATGAAATAATACAAACAAGTAATACAAACGTTAATAAAATTTAAGACATTAGTAAATAAATATTCATATACTGCATTACTTTTCATTTACGGGTTTGAACCAAGCTTCCTTTACATGTTAATTAAAAGTTAAGAAATTTCTAACAGTGTAGGCAACTACAATAATTTAAATTGATTCGATACAGGCTGTAAACGAATTTTTACGATTACTGAATATAATTTTTAACTTCTTATCAGCGGTAATGGGATCGAAAATTGTTTTGTGCGTTATTAAGAATATAAATAGCTACACGGTACGACAGAGTTCGTGTTGGATGTGACATGATTTTCGCATCTGTCCACATCTCATCTCTTTGTGAACCATATCGGTGGAAACTTATCACGGTCGTTCTCCGAGACGTAAAACTGCCCATAAACTCTCACAGACAACGTAGTATCACGATAGGGCTTTTATCACACACTTTCGCAATGCTGATGCGACAAATTTGTTGCGGAAAACATGGAAGTTTCTATCTCTCTTGAAGATATATTTCTATATTTCATTCATTAAAATCAAATATCAAATCTTAAAAAAAAACTTCTTCGTCTCTTATTTAATTATAAAACAAGTTATGTTCCAAATCAAAGAAGTAAAACCTTACTTTCTGAAATATCAAATTATAATTAAAAAAAAAAATAATGACCGAGTCTGCCTAATCGAAAGAATTCGGAGTACATGTGGATTCTTAAAAAGATATATTCTTTCACGAAATATATTGAATTATACATACGAAGCACAAATAAAAACACGCACTGGTCAATTCTTCCGTGGAATTCTTTAGGGCGATACGCACAAAAATCGAGGGAAGCGTGTTCAAGGAATCGTGAAAGAATTGGAGAACGGAGCGTCCGGGGAGGACAGAGGCTGGTGGGGGTGAAAAAGTTTCGACGAAGATCCAATTAAAATAACCAGTAGTCAGGAGACGTCGGTCGAAAGAAGTATAACGAGTGGGGCGAAAAAGAGAAAGACAAAGGGCGAAACGGAGGAGTTGCGGTTACATAAAGAGCTCGTTCTCTGGGAGGGGGGAAAGGTGGGGCGAGGATATACAAAGCGGCATTAAAATATTTCTAAATGCCTGTGACAGAGAGGGCCGAGGAGCCGATAGTCGACAAACTGCCGCGTGCGATTTCGCTCGTGACTCGAATCGACTGTGAAAGAGACTGAAACCTTTTGTAATAAATTGTCGTCTTTAGTGCGCGAGTAGTAGCTGTGCCGATATTGACTTCAATAAATAAAATCAGCCTCTGTCCGCTTGTCGTGCGGCGCAGCGTAGAAGAAAATTCACGTGGGTAGCAGGAATTCGTCATTAATTGTTCCGCCGAAGAAATTACTGTAGTAGCATTGACAGTAGACAAATATTTTTAGTGATCGTGATGAAAAAGTTATAATTATAAATTTAATTTCAAAAAAATAAAATATTTAATATAAGACACTGAATTATTTTCCAAAAATTAAATATTAATTTGACCTCGACAAACAATCGTCAATTGAAGAATTTAAGAAATTTATTCATGTAAATTTGTGGCTTTCTATCTTGAAATTATTATATAGTAGTGAACCGCGTGGCGGCACCGCCGCTCCGTTAGCGCGCAATCACGATCCATATCCTTATTAGCCTCATTTCTCGCGTACGAACGTTAATGGACGACAACGTGCGTGCACGCCCGCGATAAATATATCTTCGTTGCATAAAAGACCGCCGACTGATCCGAAGCGAGATAAAAATGATGCGTCGACACGACGATTTGAGGGCAATTACATTCGCCTGAGGAATCAAAAGTGATTATGAGCTACGATTGATCGCATATAATCATGCTAATCGAGAAGTCGGCGTATACGATCGAAGCCCAAGAAAATCCCTGGAATAACGCAACAGAAGATTGAACGCGGTAGTTTCTTCCGTGCCTAAAATACAGCGTCACGTCCATCGCAATTTGCGTTGAAAATTCATGCGGCGAGATAAATACGAGTAGGGAGAAATCGTTTCTACGCCAGGGATCCCGGCGGACTGACGAGAACAATCCGTGACGAGGGACGGGTTTCCTCTTCCTCGAAAAAAAAAATAGAGAATCGCGTTCTTTCTTCGCGCTCAGGATAGGGACGATCCCCGACGAGGGGAGGGAAACGTGCGCGGCGTGAAGGGCGTGTTTCTTCATTCCGGATGGTATATGATCAACCGTGAGCAATTTGCCAGGGTTAGACGAAGCTATTTACATTTAAACTGGCGAACGTTTAAGTATCCTAGCGGACCACACGTGTGTAACAGTCGACCAAAAATAAGCGACCGGTAATCGGTCGGGAGGATGTTATAATTACATGCTCTTATACCAACGAGCCAATGGCTGATAAAACTTAAGGATCATTACTCAGGGTGATATTTCGATTAGGGTCTATAGAGCGATACACAGTGTGAAAATTATATGCGCGCGACGGAAAATCCGATCTATTTTCGTAGCATGAAAGAAGTAACTCGATTACAAATTCATAGAAAATTATGCTAATAGCGCGATCGAGCGAAGAAATCACTTGGAGGACCGAACGCAATTTCGATCCTAGGATTTTCCTAGCGGTGTGGTCAGGCCTCGACCAAAAGGAGTACGCCGACCGCGGCTTTCGCGTCGCCCTCCGCGTATTCTATTAGACGGGAGAGAGCAGGCGGGCAAGTGCGTGCACGGATGGCGCAGTACTTACAATCTTTTCGAGGTGACAAAAGTTTAATGTATTCAAACTGCCTTAAAGCAGACTCGGGCTCGCAACACGTTTCGGTCGATTACAAGCGAGCGCGCCGGGTAGAGAGAATGCCTCCGCGCCACCGGATAATCACTATAATCCGCGCTTTCATTATAATTATCACCGTTTATTACGACAGACGCTCTGCTGAGCGAATGGGCGAGCGAAGCGAGCGAGCGTGGCAAACTATCCCTCTGCCGTTAAGTACGCCAAATCTAATTAACTTTAATCCGTCGTAATTACATCGACAGCCGGTCATTACCGATTTGAAACGGCGCGGCGTGGCGCATTTTACGGCCATTTTCGTTTGTTTGCGCGATCGCTTACGGTAATAACACCTTCGTGCCGTATACGTATCGCGTATGTTTCATGAAATTAATGTAAACTTTTACAACAAGCTGAATGCGCTGGCGAGATTACGATCCATTTCATTAATTTTGAAAGTTACAACTGATTCGATACGCGAGAAATTGATTTAAAAAATCAATATATACGTTTAAAGAATATGACATTTTTAACACACTGTTTAAAGGATCCTTTTTTTTTATTCCTCTTGACAAATGATCTATATCGCTGACATATCTCGTGTAATCAGCAGTCCCATGTAAGAAGGACAAAATAGGGAAGCCGACCGGTAAATCTTTAGGCGCCAGGCTTGAGATTTTTACCACACCTCTCCGAATGTCAAGCCCTTCCTACGAAGACACTTTCGGCACACTACCTGACTGAGGGATTAGATCTCCAAAATATCTACGTTAACGATCTCGATATAACGAGATAACTGCTTTCGATCTTTCGGGTCTTAAAGTAACAGCGCTTCGAGTTTCGATATGCATTCTCATTTTCGTAATTATCAAGAAAATAAAAAAGAAAATTAATTAATAATTCTATTGAAGAAAGGACAAAAATTACCCAATCGAGCTATCGCTTCTGTCGATCGCGTTGTTAGTACACAAAAAAAATGACTATCAAATCAACAATTCATTGTTTTATATATAAGCAAGAATATAAAATCTTCTTGGAAAAATTTGATAATAATCTTGATCAGACATAATTTGCTTACATGAAGAAACAAAATTTCTTTATGTTAGCAAATTATGTCTCTTTGAGATTATAAATACTTCCAAGGAGATTTTATATTCTTGCTTATATATGAAACAATGAATTGTTGATTTGATACTAATTTTTTTCTGTGTAACGTCGATGATTTTTCTTAATATCAAAAATAGAATAATAAAGACTCTCGAAACTAAAATCCAAAAATAGTAAATAAAACTACGGTTTTGGCAACCGGTTAGTGACTTCATCTCGCGGGTTCCAAAGATGCCTCTACGTTAATATTTGTAATGCTGATGATAAGCTCCTTCAACCGCGTTTTAGACTCTTGTTAGCCTTGTTTTATTTACTATTTTTTGATTTTTCTTAATATTATTTCTTCGTCATGAAACAACATTCTATCAATGATGGAAATAAACTTTATCGGCAGGACCGAATGGTGCGGGATGAGATCATTTTTTTCCCCGCTGTTGATTGGCTCGGTCTTTTAAAGATCCGGCGATGCTTTTAAAGTCGCGTCTTTAACAGTGTCGTTTAGCCGCGAATTCCTCGCGTCTGTCCGGCGTCGGAATTCGCGGCTATACGCGCGTGCATATCGCTCTTAACTTTTTCCTATAAAATCAAAACGGAAAGGCCGTAAAGACATTCTCGTTGGCGTTGCGCACTACCGCGCGCCCTATCGAGCGCGATAGAAGTTGTCGATTAAATCTCCTCGCATCATCGTAAATCAAGTTTCAACACCGCGTAACGTCGATGTTCCATCTTCTTCTACCATGCAAATACCTGATTCCTGTGGGTCTCGCCAGTAGCAATCGCGGTCGCGATAGTCATGGGATATACTTATAATATAATATGTAAAAGCCGTTCCTCTCCTTCTCTCTTCCTACCTTCCCTCGAGTATCTCCGAGTACTTTTCCTCGCCACTCCTGCGACGCTAATAGTATTCTGGGAATATCGCGTCATTTAGCGATTGAATGAATCGTATTTTATTTAATTAATAAACACAGGGAGAGATTCCTTTCGTGCATTATTTAATGTTTGTACAGAATTTCAATAAATGATTCATACACAAACTTTTTATAATATGCATTTTTATGAGATGTCAATGTCAATTAATTAAAAAACAATTTTGTTTACGTAATTCAATTTCTTCATTTACTATATATTATATTATATATTTTTATAAAGTATCGAGATAAAAAGAATGAATAAAAGTAAAATGGATTAAAATTTTTCCCTAAAATGGCAAGTAAAAACGTCATGTTTATCTGTAGCTTTTGAGCTGCTGGATCAGATTCTAATCTTTAAAAAATTTTAACTTGTCGAAAAAATATTCAAAATCATCATATGAGAAGCTAAACATCACCGTAAATTATTACTGTTGAGTTTTACGAACATTATTAATTCGTGTTTTCGTGCTAATAAAACTAATAGTTCATGTTGTGCTTGATAAAAAAGGTATCAACAAATTATTAATATCCAAAAACAGAGACGTTATCGAGAACTACTTTAAATCTTGACTACGACACTTGAGAACATTAGCTATCGTCCTTTAATAATTTGTGAAAAACATATAAAGCAATAACTTTGTATTGTTAGTGACCGGTATTAGTAGTAATAGGAGAGAGGAGGTGGAAGAACAGTGGAAGACAAGATTGTAGTTTGACAACGAACTGCTCCGCGCTGCTATCTGAATCTACGTACCGCGTCGAGGGCCCACGTCAAGGCTCTCAAGTGTATCTCTTCCGATCACACGTACCGAAATGCCAGACCCGTGACCTCCGTTATTTCTCCACGCTATCTATTTATCTCCTGCCATCGCGTACTCTATTGCACGTGAGCCGCTCGCCCGAGTTCATTCCTGGCCGCTCTCGAGCTGCCGCGGTGTTCGCGAGCTTGTCTCTCATCCGCGTTTCGTACGCGTCTCTCGGTCATATTCCGGTAAGCCGTATTTCGGTCTGCCGCGGTACTTTAATGAGCTGATCGTTATCGGGACATTGAGTCGTTCACATGAGTCATTTCTGTGCGCGCGGCCCGCTGCTACGTCGCGAGGGTCTTCCACAAAATGTCACGCCGTTCAACGTGATCCGCTTCCGAATCAGCCGTACGTCGGATTTTTACCGTTTACAATATGGCCATAGGGCGACTTCAATCAAAAATACACTACCTCGAAATTTTAAGCTCGTGCTCTAAAGCCGACGCACATTTTTCTTGGATCGCAACAAGTTCACGATCGTGTGTCGCCTCGATTAGAAGTTCACCGCTTCGAGTTTAACGGTATTTCATTAGTTATGAATATTATATACACGATACTTCTCATGGAAAAACATTTTATTAAGTTCATTTTCTGCGCTATCGAACGGCACTTTCACTTTCTCTGCCACTCACCTACTTGTCTGTCGCGCTGTTTTATTCCGTGAATAATAAAGGATATATACACTCGATCTGCCGTGCACTTTCTTCGCTATCGATTCGCACTGAATCGCAACTCGGCGAGGAGGTATAACGTCCTCCGATCGGTAATAAAGGTCGTGCCTTGAATTAAGCGCTTCGTTAAACTCGAGCCTTCGGCTTTATTCGCGCTTGCCCGAGCACGTCGACGTGCTGCAAGCTGTAAAAGCCCATTGGCATAAAGCACGTAAGTATGTACACGTGTACCGCGTAAGTATACTCGTGCGCACATAACTGAAGACTACTCGCCACACTCGTGGTTTATTCGCTGTCCCACATATTATGCGACACGACGCATTCATCATCGAGCCAATCTTAATAAACAATCGGCACTACCCACATTCACGTACATTGATTACGATTTCGCGGAACTTGCCGAAATAAATCTAATGTCAAACGAGATATTTCATGCGGCTTATTCTAAAGCGCCGTGCACATGTGCAGGCAGAACCTCCCTCTTCTCGACGCACTTTCGCTCGGTTCCTATTCTTCGCAAAGTGCAAATATCGCGCGATTATTCTCAACTGATGAGCGTTCACCAAGTAAAATAAGCGGGCAAGTGTAAAATGGCGAAGAAGCAATACAAAAGTGGATGTTGAAATTATGAAGGTTGAAACATTAAAAAAACGTAGCAATGCGGCACCTAAAGCATAGCTAAATAAAACGTTGATGCTTTCTTGAGAATTATTAGTGATAGGAACAAAAGGTTTCTTACTAGCTCTTCCTCGCAGAGAGGCAAATGAATTCACGCCGGATTCCCGTCGGCGCGCGCATATAATTTCTATTATGCAAATGGAAATATTCGTGGACGATTTGAGTGGAGGTTAAACCGATCATCGTCGACAACGATCATCGTCGTGGGTGGCCGGAGGCGGATCCAGCGGTAGCACAAGAGCCGAATGCTACCAAGCATTCTCTTCGTCTTCCTTCATCTCTCTTTATCTCTCTTTTCTCTTGCTTTTTCTACCCTCTCCCTTTCTCTCTCTATCTCTCTCTTTCCCACCCCAAACTCTCTGCCTCTGTCTTCTGCGGCTCTTCTTTTTCTCGCAAGACTTGACAGACGAACACATTACGCGGCATCTACGTGCATGTAATTATCCCGTCAATGCCTCGGATTTTCAAGTCCCTCGAGTGCCTGGCGCGAGATACGCTCTGGATTGATTGAGAAATCTTCCCTGTCATTGAGGTGCTTGCTGACGTTGTCCCCCAGGCTTCTCCCACTTCTCTAATTTCGCGTCGTTCCGTCGGCGATTCTTGCCTCGAGCCGCGCAGTGACTTGCAGAATTCATTTGGCTCACCACGCGTGTCGTATACACGAACGACTTTAATATTCTCCTCGCTTACAATAGAACAATAGATTCTGTACAATGCGGACCAGAGGATACAATAAAATAAAAAATGGAAAGAGAGCATAGTACTGTGTTTACCCTGATAAAAAAAATGAGACAAAAATAGAGCGATAATTATAATTTTTTTTTTAAATGTTCTACATTTACCCTATTATACGTTTTCTTTTTTTTTTATTATAAAAAATGTTCTAAGTTTTTGAGTGTAACTCTCGAAACTTTGCATATGTCTTTATACTTGGGCGTACCGGAAGTGTCGGCGCGCGTCACACATCAAAGCCAACTTTGTGAAACCCTCGCATCACGTCGAGGCGTTCGATCGATGAGGCGACCCACAATTTCTTTTGTCGATCGCATAAACATAGGCGCCTCTCCCGATACAGCGAGGGAGAGGAGGGACGGAAAAGAGGAAGAGGCAGGGAGGGACTGGTACTTTAATGCGTGGCTATGATATGATAATGCGCGCCGGTACACGGGATTATGTATATAGGTTCATGTATGATAATTTGGCGAGACAAAGCCGCATTGTCGAGACATAAATTGAATCGCTTCTCTCCTCTCTCCGTCTCTCTCCCCCCCCGTCCCTCTCTTCCTATATCCTTCTCCACCCACCCTCTCCCACTCTGATCATCGGAAGAAACGCCCACCGCGGAGAGGGACACACTTGCTGCACACCTCGATACCACACGCGCAAGAAGACTTTCTTCTCCTTCTCCCTTTCCACGTATATAAGCACGCGAATGTCTTTTAAACAGTATTTACTGCAAGCCGGAACAAATGTTCTCACTGGATTGTAATCAACATCAGGAATACAGCAGTGATAAAGAAATCAGAGTAGGAACGTCTGAGCTGTTGATCTAGTTTTTATCTAAATTCGATTGGGAGATAATGGATCATTGTTCTATGTCTTCTTTTTTCAATGGAAGGAAGATAGGTCATCAATCTCTGTATAGGCGGCTTGAACCCTAATTTTGATAAATCATCTCAAAAATAGTATCTCGAGTATCTCGTTGAGACGTGACACCCCCGTTATGATCGTCCACCAATTTATTATACAGCTCTGCGAGGCTGACCTCATCGCGAAGTAAGCAGGCACGATTCGCAGAAGCGTACATACATCACTCGCGAACATATGAATTACAAAGTTCCAAACTGGTTTCCACGGTGACAAAGGCAGCGGAGTCCATCGACAATAATGGTACAGAATACGAATTTCAATTCGCAACGAGGGCACCACGCGTATATTTTCGTTCGAAAACGAAAGAGAAGATTAATGAAATTATTACGCGTCGGAGGAAGAGATCGCGTGAGAGCGTCCCTCCTGGTCTCTATCTCTTTCTCTCTTTCTCTGCCTCTTGCCTGGGTCAAATGTCAGATTCGTCGGTTTTAGGGGCGTGGTATCGCGTATTATTACGATCCGCCGCACCGTCCAGGTGACCAGATTGCGTCGCGCGCGATTCCCAAGCGCGAATTTACAATCCCACGCTAATCCACGTAAAATTATATTTCAGCTAACGCCCGTTCTCCCGAGCGCCTCTCGCCGCGACAAAGCGCGTCTCGTATTTTTGCTGATTAACCCTCTTTCGTCGGCCTGATGCTAAGTTATGAATTTCCGGTGATCGCTCGATCGCAGACTCCGCCCGATCGTAGTACTGTCCGCAGTATAGCGCAGCACGTGGGAGTACATTTTTCCCACTACGCCACTCTCCGCGCGCACAGATTTCCCAGATGGGAGTAAATAATCTAAAGATATTAATTTGCATATATTTATATTTACGCGTGCTATCTCTCACGGGATATTCTAATCTCTCACTTAAAATACACGTACAGACAGTTTGTCTGCAACGTTGTGGAGGAGCAATAATAATCATACAACCGAATAAAATTCTATATATAAATCATTTGGAGCCTTAGACGTTGAATCTTACAACGGTCCAAGTTATAAAAAATTATTTCTTCCACGTGCGGAATAACGAAACGGAGTAGAGAAAGAATTCGGCATGCGTGCAGCAACTGGGAGCAAAAACAAAGGCGAAACGGACGGACGTGGCTTTTTACGGGAGGAAGACTACGAGTCTCTCTCTCTCTCTCTCTCTCTTGCGCATGAAAATCGTAAAAAAAATTAGACTTTCAAATACGTCTCGTCTTTCTGGACCACCTCCGTACGCACGGCCGACGCGACGCGACGGACGGTCGGTATAAGAGCCGTACGTACCGCAAAAAGCGGCCAGAAAACTGCGGTGGATGACGAATGTCCCAATGGCGAGGGCACCACGGCGATTAGCATAATTCCCGTGTTAACATTTAACCCGGCCGGCCCCGAAATCTCGAAATTGGACGAGCTCTCCGCTGCTCGCGCGTGGGAATCCGCGCGGATCATTCCGCCGCATCGGAGGAACCGACAGATATGTATTCGCGCCCAGATAATATCGCGAAATTATGTAAACCGCTCTCCCTTTCCACCTTTTCTGACTCTCTTGTATCTTCTCTCATTTACCTCTTCATCCACTGTTTCCTAATCCGGATACCCGAATATGGCTTTTACGAAATCCAGGAGAAAAATGTGGACAATTTTTGTTTAAGCGAAAGTTAAAATTGTGCGAACAAACTAGAAAATCGAGAAATAAGACTCTCACACTACGATATTGTTTATCGTAGATGTTACAAGCGAGAAATGACATTATTTTATAATTTTTCTTTAAAAATATAATATACAATATAATAATTTCGTAATCATGTAAAATATGTGGCAAACTGAAACATCCGTCAGATATGTAGAGATGTAAAATAATTCTTCATATAATGGTATATTTCTCAGCTATCAAATCGCCATGATTTTTATCACTTGCGATTGTCGTAAATTAACCTTAAGACAGCTTCTTTCGATCACGATCATACACGATTAAAGCGTTACAATGGTTGTAGATTACTCTTTAATCTTTAATTAAATCCTGCTTAGGATTATCGTAAACAACGAAGCCGCTGGTAATGTACACGTCATCCCGCGTCGATATCTCGTATCGATCCGCGAGATGGGCGAGACGGGACAGGATTTATGTGAAGCGCCGCAAAATTTCTCACCCCTATCTCGAGAAAGGTCGGCGTACACGCCCGACGGCGACGTTTCTCACCGTGGCGTCAACGCCGATCTTATCTCGCGCCCTTCGAGTTCGCCGATGGATCCTTTTAATTAGCTTCGGCTAAGTATAAGTGCGTCTCTCTTCTCCTAGGATCAGCTAAACCTGTACGCCGTGATCGTATCCCGGCAATATCTTCGAGGTCAATAACATGTGAGCGCCCCCCGAGAGCGTGAACACAGTTCGAGGTCTCTCGCGTCGCACAATGGGACACTTTCCGACGACGGGCATTATTTCAAAGGTGAGAAAGGAAAAACGAGACCATTAGGACGAAAGGCTCCCCTATAACTTAGATAAACGTGCCACGTGCTCTGCGCAGTCTATCTCGAGACTCTTTGGTTTTTTTTTTATATTCAATTAAAGGATACATAAGTTACGGTGCCAAACTTCAATACGTGAGAAGCGTTGTACTAAGCGCATTAAAAATTACATAAATAATTTTCATGTACTTTAGTCGCAACTTCTTTTATTTCATTTTAACAGTTATAATGGCGCTAGATCTCACGTGAACGCATTTAAACGAATAGGGTCAGCCAATTAAAGAAAACTATCGATTAACAAGATCATACCGAGCCCAATTAACGGGGAGTCGTGATGTTCTTAGGGGCCACTGCTCTGATATAATTAGCGTGTCGCGAATCGTATGACACGTAAGATGTAACGAGAAGCTGGAGATGCGTGTATATGTTAGAAATATAAAAATTATGATTGTAGAAAAAATAGAATGGAATATCGAATTCTATTCAGACGAAAATTATAAAAATCTGGACAAGAAAGAAAAACCGGGAAGGGCAGGCAATCATAAAAACAGAACTGCACTAGTTTTATTTATAATAATTTATCAAACACGCTCGATGTTACGACGCCATTTCATCGCGTGATCAAGAAGAATTGCATTTGGTCGTTCGCTATTCGATCGTTGTTCCTTCTCGCCCCCTTATACCCGAAAGAATTTGCTATCGTAGGGTTAATTTAATTCGTATTCAATGCTAATGGAAGGTGAAGTGTCTGTGATTCTTCGTGTGCATCGGGGCAACCTACGCGACGCACTGTACACGCGTCTCGGAGCGTGACGTCGTGCGGAATGGAACGACATTGGAACGTCGGAATTCAAGACAGTACCGAGACACGCGTCAAAAGTATTACGTGCATTCACTACAACGACAGATGTGACGCGCGAACGGCAATCGTCGCGAGAATCACTCGTAAGAGTCATTCGTAAAACAACGAACTTTCTTCCCGAGACATATTTCATTTTGACAGAATAAAATTGTTTCTTTAAAAAAATAAAACAAAACTTTTCGCATTATATACACAGGAAAAAAATTAGTATCAAATCAACAATTCATTGTTTCATATATAAGCAAGAATATAAAACCTTCTTGAAAAAATTAGATAATCTTAAACAGACATAACACTTGCCTACATGGAAAAACAAAATTATTCATGGAAGCAAGTTATGTATGTATATTTAAAATTATCAAATTCTTTCAAGATTTTATACCCTTACTCATTTACAATGAGAACATGATTGCTGATTTGATACTAATTTTTTTTCTGTGTACATTATAGTATAGCTCTACTTGATTTCTCGTGCGGAAAGAACAGTTTTGTGTTAAAATTTTTTAAAACTTAATCTGAATACAAATCTGAAAATCATTTTGTTAAACCATCAAAATAATATATAGAATACTCAAGTTGGTTATTAGAATGTTAAAACTTTTATTCGTCATACTTAAACCTCTAAAAAAATTATTTTCAAATCTGTATTCAGCTAAATTTTTAGATATTTCAATAAAATCTCGTTCTTTTCGTATGAACTCACGACGCACATATAATAAAGTAGTTCAGAAGTCATATTCGACATTTAAAAAATGCCAAAGAAAAATTATTTAATAACGATTATTTTCTCTTTTAGTAGTAAATTGAATTTTTATTAAAATTTATAGAATTATCAGCTATTAGCCGTGTAATCACACGAGCTACGTATCCGCGAATTGATGTAGAAAATCCGTAGGATTCAATAAACGCATCATAAATACGGGAATTAGATATGTAGCGATACAATTCGCTGCGCATGTATAAGCATGTGTACCTGTTTAGCGCGTTGAAATAACACGCGCAGCTCGGCGAGAACGGCTCTGACCCACGCACGCACGACGCATTCGCGGCGAGCAACTTAGCAAGTCCTTAATTCTTATCTGCGCGTATCGCGCGCGTGCATTGAATCGCGCCGAGTCGACGGTGATCAAGCCATAACCGTCTGCCGACTTATCGCCGCGCGGATGAAATCGCGGTTCGGTGCGAATCGGTGCTGTAACTTCATCTCGAAAAGCGCGGATCTCCGCTAATTACAGCTATCACGTCGAGATGCGAGTGCGTTTCCCGCTTCCTCCTCTCGACTTTCCCGACCACGAGCGTCGTAAATCATCGCGAGAGGATATCTCACGCGGCGAGGGAACCGAGAGTTCGATAAACGGACGAGTCGCTTACCCCGCTAAGCGCGATCGATACGATGAAATATAGCGGCTAAATCGACGTATTAAGATAAGTGCTTGCTCCGGTTTAAACGTAAGGAAGTCGAGGGGAGCAATAAGAAGTGCCGAGAGATAAGTTGAATCGTGAGGCAAGGGCGATTAAGAAAAATCTGTGCGCTTAATTCTCTCCCGTGTTTTTCCATGCCAGACGATTTCGCGAGAGGATAATTACGAGAGTTGGTTTAAATACCACGTTGATTTTAGAATCTTCGATCACGTCACGCTTCCCCCTAGAGAGAAAATCTATTTCTCTTTTGAGTTTTTTCTTTTCTCCGTGCCATCGCGTATCCGCGACGAAAAAAGTTTGGATCGATGCGGGCAAATTACGAAGCTATCAAGAGGCGATTATCGATGACTCGCCGATGACTCGATTCTTTGGATCGCGGGGAATCACTCTGTCGGGGGATCGTAGGTCGATCCAGTAACATTGTGAGTCACGTCCCTGCGGCACGGTTCAATTCCGTGGTAAGAAATGAGAATGGGCGTATCGAATCTCGACGAAGTAGTAACCAGAGCGAAAGCATTCTGAATATCGTTGTGGCGGGCACTATTGTTGTGCAACGAGAGACGAGTCAGACCTATCCCAACGAACGCACGATATAAGTATACAGGAACGTATTTATAAAGTAAAACAATGGTAGTAAAATGTAAATTTTTTAAGTGACCATATCTGCCTTCCTCCCCCTTCTCCCTTGCTCTTTCAATGAAAATTAGATAGCAGAAGACAGAAATGGAAAACATATTTTATTGACGAAATATTAACGTAGTTTGACACTCGTAATTAATACTTATCGTGGCCAAAAGTTTACATTGTCGACCGTTCTCAGATCTCTTATAGATTCAACTGAACGAGCATTAAAGCGATGGAAGACGTAAATCCGCCCCTGCTGGTATTCTTCCAACGTTTTCGATTAGTTACGGCATATCGAGTACTCGAAACCCATTCGCCATGGGCCGTCGAGTTGAAATCTCGCCAATAAAAGGAACTCGGAGTGCGTTACGCGTCGAACTAGCGTCCCACCGACCGAGGTGTCTCCGTAAAAAAAAAGTGTTTCAAAAAGATTTGATGTCGGATAAGCGTCCATCACATTGTGGATCCCTCGGACCCACCGGCTGCGTATCTCTCGAGCTTTTGACACTGACGGACAAACGGACAAAGCAACAACGGGCTCGTTTCGGGCGTGAAGTTGAACGAATTCCGTCAGAATGACAATCAGTGATACAGCGTTGCGCAATGAAACATTGTCACTCAAGTAAAAAAAAGCGTGCATTATTCAAACGACTTGGTGAACTCTAAATTTACAAGTCTCACAAAGAGGAGGAAAGAAGGATTGTCGTTGATTTGAAATTAAAATAAGTTGAAATATATTTTTCAAGATAATTATATAATTCTTAGATAATTAATTTCGTTATGCACTGTACTATCCACGACCTCCGCATTCTCATATACGGAGTGGAACATCATCGTTCGCGATACGGACAGAGATTTCACTACGTATCTCAAATTTGCGATCATGAGCCATGAATTTGCAGGCTAGATAAGGGGATGATGCGCATGTCTCGTTGATAGATTTGATGACGGAAAGATGCAGGGGAACGTGTTCTCCGAGAAACTGGTTAAGTACCACTCTTGCGAAGTATTTTTCTTCTTTTAATTAGCGCGTGATGAAGATAAAGACACGCGTATCAGTGGAATAACGCGAATAATGTAATGTCGATGTAAAAAGTAATAAGGCCATAATGGTAAAATTAATAAATGTAAAACTAATAATTATGACTTTTTGAATGACTATCAAATATAAACCTTCTGATTAATTTTATCATTAGAACATGTTATACTGCAATACTCGCGTTATTTACTGGCATGTTTATCACGATCGCTTCTCAAATATTAAAAAAATGTACAATGTCCGTTTGAGCAAAGTAGCGTGTAAATGCTAACAGATCCTCGATATAAATGCGTTAATTAAGTGTTGTTGGATTTTATCCAGCTACATCGAGCTTTCGATATATACCGGTTTCAATAATTATTAAGTCTGCTACTACCTCTTTCGTTCTCCCTTTTTCTAAATGTATCATGCGATAAACGCAATTGAACATACAGATGACATTTATCCACGCCTCGCGATATCTCTTTTACAATGTAAGGGAACTTTGAAAAAATTGATAGTGATTTATTATCTTGATAATTGGTATATCATTTAAGAAGTGTGCATTTTTGTGCAATTATTAAAGATATTTTCTATTAATATGAAACAAAATCTTTATTCATTTATTAAATGCAATCTCTTTCTTTCTCTCTCTTTCCTTTCTTCCCTTGACATTTAAATTTTTACTGGCAGTCTGCCGAGACGTCGAACAAATTTTCGTAAAAATAGAGATACACCGCTTTCGCTTCTACATGGCGTTCGCAGAGGACGAGCATTTTGCAGATGGCATCTTCGATATCATCGCGCAAGGCATTATGAAGATTTACAGTTATTCGAGTAAGCGGAGCGACACGGCGTCGTATTATATACCCAAGATTCTCGACCGCGGAACCCCCGCGGTGTCATACGCTATCGAGATATCATCGAAGCAGAGCGAAGCGCCTAGACGCGCACTACTGATGTTCTCCTATCTACTATACATCTTTCTCTGTCAATTCCCATAATCTAGCGTGCAGGACAGCATTAAGATACCTGCAACCGCTACAGATTATTCGAGGGACTTATGTCAAGCTAACCCAGTTCGATTAGTAGAAGTAAAAGAGTAGTGATCAAATAAAAATTTGCGTTACGCATCATAAACATAAGTATATTTTGCTTTCTCATAATTTTAGATTCATAATATGCGATTTCTTTCCAAGTTTCCTCGTATGCTGATATTATCTAGGAAAGGGTCCTCAGCCCGACTTTTGCGGCTAACCACATAGAAGTTGCTTTCAAAAAATGCGACCGCAACTAGATGAATCAGTGAATCGTGACTCATTCTATCAAAAAATGTCGACATCAAGAAATTGAGACGTGCAACGGAAAAGTGACTAGTGCACCGAACAGGAATAAAACCAGATCGCGAAGCATTAATGTGCTTGCAAATATTGCGCTACATTTTAGATTGTATATCATTTGCGAGCATAAACGTGAAGGAGTTCAATAAGTATTCTTCACTCAAAAAGTAGTCTTGAGGGAGTGTCTTGAATGGAACTAATAATGCTTAATAGACTCTTTGCTACTATAAATTGACACAATTTTCCACGGAAAAGAAAAAGATAAAATCTCGTGAGCTCTCTACACATATTCATCGACGAAGGTATTTCAACGACAGCTTATCGATAGTTTATTACACAGAACGTTACATACGTGAGCCTGATTTGAAGAAACTTGCATTCACGTTTCTCTACAGGTCTCTAAAATAGCCGAAGTCATCGGAATAAATTGAGTAATAATTCAGAAAACATATCTGTAGTTGATTGCAATAATAACCCACATGTTAATTATCTTCTGATAAAGACAATATTATTCGAATCCGCGATGTAATGTTGAGTCTCCTCTTCAAGTATAAGATGTTTTGACATTGTGATTTTTCACAATATAAATTCTTCCTATATAAATTTTCTTATAAACATGCTTATTATAAATGCACATCATTTTAGAAAAGATTCAACTTCATCGGATTATAAAAACAATGTTTGAAAATTTGTAAAAATTAAGATAAGAGGTATATAATTTGAACTGCCCTGACAGCAACTTTAACGGTTGATGGCGAACGGTGCTGCGGTACCCTGTTGCAAATAGCACACCATTAGCCTCCGTATGAGACGAGCGTAATGTTATACATTATGCTCTAATGACTACGTGTGGATTGCTGCTGAGCATAAGTACGTGAGTCTGTTGTTCTCTTTTACCCGATCATCATACTAAAGACACAGGTGCACTCTTCAACAGTATAGTTTTCAATATAATCTAATTAATATAATAATACGAAGGACAAAATTTTGAAATGGCCCATAAAAATATTTTCGAACAGATACTCGTGCAATGGAAAGATCTTCGGCGCAAATAAAATTCAATCAAAATGATATAGGCAGAGTAAATTATTTTACTTTATTTAATTTTATTTTTATTACTATTATAAAGTCTGTAAATAATTTTCCTTGTTACTTCAATTTTATCTCAACTAATTTTACTCGCATAGAAAATCCTTCCATATTCGTTTAGACTCATTTGAGAAATTTTCATCAAATTTCATAAAAACTGAAAGCTACCTATAATTTTTTTCGGAACTTTATAATTCAGATTTATGTTTCCTATACATTCGTCAATCGAATCGTCAATTTTCTTTCGTCGAAAGACGAGATTGCTGCAACAATTCATCAGACGTGAACATAATCGTGATAAAGTGCATCTTAACTAAGTAACGAGCAATGAAGACAAATGAGTAACCGCTATCACCTGCCCATCCATGACATGCCTTCGAGGCATCGTCATGGTGCAACTCGCGTTTAATTAAGGTTAACGAGTGACGTACCGAGCACGTAATTAAGAAGGCGAACGTAACTGCTAACGTTTAACATTGCCGCCTTCTTGCAATCGGATATGCAGCCAGATTGCAGTATTTTCCTGCAAATCGCTTCTCTAATTGAATTAATTGAGGAATTCTCAGTTAATCCAACACGCGTAGCGATTATTGTCACAATGTAATCATCATCATCATCATCGCGATGTAACTGGGACCACAGGCGTACGGGACAGAAAGGAGCCCAGCGTTCTCACTGTCTCGTACTTATTATGAGAAATGACGTGGAACGTCCTCTTCTTTTTCTCTTTCACCTCGGTAGGCCCTTTGCGCGATTGCATCTTCCCGTCAACGAGAAATCACGAATGCACATGCCAAATCTTTGAGGGGGAGACGATGACGGGATCCCTCGCGTCAACGTCTTTCTCGTTTATGCCTCGCGAAAGCGACGTGACGAGGAACGGAGGATCGCCCTCCGGGCGATTTTGGACCGGCTCGTTTTCGCGGCGCGGCGGCACGCCATCGGCCCCTTCCTGCTCTCTTCTCGCGCTCGTCGTCAGGACGGGACGTCCTGCAGATTGTCCCACCACGTGGCCACGAAGAGAGAGAGAGAGAGTGAGATTCGGCGGCCACTGCGAGAGCCCAACGCGCGATGCATTCCAATGCAAATATCTCTCGCCCCGGGGACACGGCGTAATCGTCGCAATTTCATGCTTCTCAGAAATTCAACCTGCTCGCCTCACATCTTCGCCTCTCTTCTCTACGATCCTCTCTCTGCATAGCCTGGTAAACTCTCTTTCACCTCGTGTCCCACCCCGACCCAGTACTTGATAACTCACCCTCGAGTACTTTGAAGCGCCTTAATATTTCATTGCTGTGATCGGGAAGGAATAACAGAATCGTAAGTGGCTCGTAATGAAGGGTATATTTATAGCTCTCTCGAAATGATGGATGAACCGCCGCGATTTTATATATAAATCGCCTTCAAAGTGATATATCGGTCTCTACGCTTTCCATTACTCTTCCGTTTTTCTTGTGAAGGAGGAGAATTAAAAATGCACGTAATCGCTTTGCAAGAATGCTTAAGAAAGACGCTATAGGCTATAAATTATGCAATGAACCAGCAGGCGACTGAGGCGATCAAGTTTCAGCTTGTCATCGGATCGGTTTTAGCACCTGTTAACCGCTCTGTTTACAGTTTACTCGTCAAGATAACGAAATGAAGAAATAAAGATGAATTATTGTGAAATTTTCACAATTACTCTTCTAGTTAGTCTTCTTAAGAAATTTTAGTATAAGCTATTCTATTAAATTATTCATCCGCGTCATATCGTACGCATATAAATAAAATCTTTAACACAATATTAAATGGCAAGCAATTACATAAGACAATATATAAAATTAAAATAATTCAAAGATCACATTGATCCAACTAGGAGAAAAAGAAACATAAAGCTATAATAGATAATTAATCGTCTTGTGAGTTGGCAACTATACATCTCCCCCTTAAACGAACGATAAAAATTCTCAACCATGTCTCTATTATTCTGTCCGTCAAAGTATTCATTACTCGTTTACTTTCTCGCTTATATTTCTCACGACGGATCTCTTTATTCCAGGGTGGTCGGAGCGGTGGTGGTCGGCGCGGCTGTCTGCAGTCGCATCCCCGGATNGATGCCGGCGGTGGGCGAAGGCGCCGCGCTGGGTCTGCGCGAGTGCCGGTACCAGTTCCGACATCACCGTTGGAACTGTTCCCACGTGTCCAACGATCAGGTCTTCGGCCACGTGGTGGTAGTGGGTAAGGATTGTTCTGTCACTCCGGTATTTATTACGCAGCGTAATACATCACGGGTTGCTGCGTATACGTACACGCTAGCTTGCCCCGCAGAAGGCTCTCCTGCCGTATAAAGTAGCCGGTAGCAGAAACAAAACTGCGCAGTTAACGTCCCGAGTGTCCGCAATGGATATATACAATGCAATGGGAAATGTAAGAAAGAAAGGTTTGGATATGGGAATCCATCACTTGGACGCGCGCGTAAAGTTGTAGAGCTTATTATCTGTTATGTACCAGTAAGTCGCGCGCGTGTTGGAACATCCTCTCAATATGTTACGAGTTAAAGAAGATACATGACTGTTACATCATTCCCGCATTCTATTAGACTCGCACTTGTATCGTACTAATGATCTTTTCATTAATATCCTCATGCTTCATCGTCGTATTAACATATTTACATTCTAAACGTCAGATTCTTTCCCTCTCGAAGATTCAGTGATGTAAGATACGACTTCGAAGCCAAATTAATAATACCGTCCATATATTTAACCGTGAAAATTATTACTGTCTCGTGCGGTTATTGAATAATTAATCAGATATTGTATATCTCAATTTCTTTAGCTATCCTCTGTTAATGAATCAAAACGCGAGTTTCAGCCATAAATATTTATGTAGTTCATAAAAAACTCCAATAAGCTTCATGAAAAACCCCAATAAGAAAAAAAAATTATATGCATTTTTATACGGAGGATTCTATGAAAAACTGATGATATAGCATTCACATAAATTGTTGAACTTTGATCAAAAATATCTAACTCCTTCATTTTTCTCCTGAAACTCAAGTTCTTGACTCAAGTACTTTGTTCGGATCGTTTTAACGCTAATTCTAAGAGACATTTTATGGCAACGCTCTGACACGTTTTTTAAGCGATTAGAATTTTGCGGACGAAAGACGTGGAACTGCTGTAGCACGCTTTTTATCTATGGAAATCAGCGAAACGGCAAGTGGTAGTGGACTACCACATATGCGTTTTCGTATAAAATAGGGTCTGGTTTCTCGTGTTACCGTTTTGTCGTGACTGCAATCTACACTCCAAGTACGTAACTTACATTCGAGGGTCAGAATTGCTGTCTCTTAATGTTGCGTGATTAAAAAACTACACTGGAAAAAAAATTTTGATAATAATAAAGTTTTGGTGAAAAAAATTTCAATTAAATGTTTAACTAATATAACCAAATATTTAGTAATATTTTTTAATTATATTAATAGTAAACAAACATAATAATATTAACTAAACGATTATTAAATTGTCACTAAATATTACTAAACATTTGATCATATTAACTGAATATTTAATTGAAACTATTTCATCATAGCTTGATAACTATCATCTAGGCTTGATTATTATTACCTAACTCTTTTATCAGTGTAATATATTTAAAAACATTATATACATGATATAATATTATACATATATTTTTCAATATGTATACTTTTCAAAATCAGTTCTTGCGACACTAGATAATCCTCTAAAATAAGATTAAATATGTATAGCCTATTTTACTCGTAGTCAGATAGAAAAAGTTATTTCTCGTAAAATATAATTTATTAAGTGCAATTGTTTAAAAATGCATTTAATATATGCACAAGCATCTTTTTATTCGCTTCTTAATTTTTGATGACCAAAGGAGCAACTTAATATCAAACGACAAGCTGCGCGTCGTGTCGTAGTGGCAAGCCGGCTCGATGACAAACGGCGAAAGCGATATTTTTCGAGAATAGGATAATCCCTGATCCTAAGAGCGGAAGCTGATGTGTGATTCAAAAATATTGTTAAATACGACACATTTGTCATCTCGGCATTAAAAACTATAAATGCGAGTCGAGAGGATAAATGTCCCACATCGGGGGGACATTACTCGGTTGTGTATAGCGTGTTGCATCTCGAAATCGGAGCTCGTGAATCTTTAAAGGTTTTAAAAACGGAGGAAAGATGTGACTGAAGAAAAATCTCCATTTAGAAAAGAAAAGTTAATTGCGATCATACAATTCCTACGAGACTGAAGCAGTTTTTATATCACTTTTTCTATTTCTAATAAGAAAGTTTCTTATGTGAAACATCCTGTATACGAAGAACAGCAGATATAACAGCGTGGCGTAGTGGTGCAAGTCAGCGATTCTTCATGATTAACCAAACGGATTAAATCGCCGAGGTGGAAGAATCAAAGAAGCCATGGCAAACACGATGTGATTTACAACGCGCAACGAGATGATCGTACTTTGTTACCCGTTATCTTGTCGTGTACGAGGCTCGTCCGTCATCATCGAGAGACTCGTGGGTGACTTCTGGAATTCCACGCTGAATAAAATGCGCATATAATGCACCGTAAAATCCCGCGAGAGAGATTGGAAGAGAATGTCGTGATTGCGTGCAGGCATTTGCGTAAGTCACGAATATATATGCGATAATTAATTATGAGTTTAACATTTTAATTCATGGCGATCATTATCTTTTTCTTCGAGTTTACATAAGACGGAGCGCAGAATTTTTGCAGAACGCCCACATAGCGAAAACTGCGCATAGACGCTTATTAAAATTTCTCTGCTGTTGTCGCATCTGCAAGTCGATAATGTCGTGGAATTTAAAATCGAAGAAAACCCGCGCGGAATGTTTTTTAAAAGAGCGAAAACGTTTACGTACGCTCGACGACGCGGACGCAAAGCGGAGAAGGAAAATAAAGTGGCGATGTCGAGGAAGTCGGACGAGAAATAAGAAGACCAAAAATTAATGCGCAAAAAAAGCATAAATAACGCTTATAAGAGACAGTGGGAGAGAGGATGCGAAATGGAACAGGCAGGGCGGTCAGTTGCTAACTTAATTAGTGAAATTAACGGGGCCGCTCGACATGCCGAAGCTAAATGCAGCGATATACGCTTTAAAATATTTCCCCGCTCTTAAAACGATGGCATTATGCATTCTACGTAATTTGCGAACATATGCGTAAAAGTAAAGCAGTCTCGAATTTAACAAAGCGCAATTAATATACTTTATTAAAGGCGCATCAAATGAAATTGTCAAACGACGTAGAGAAGGGACGTGGTCTGTCGAAATGTGTCTAAGATCTATGTTGCTCATTAGAAGAAGCTATGAATGGACGGAATAAATTTCTGGTAGCACTGTACATAAAGTAATCGTTAAAGGTAATTTCGATTTATCTATATTGCGAGAAAGGAATGTACAAACATCTACAGTTTCAATATTTCAGAGATACATATAAACTCGTGTTTTTTTATCATCCGTGACTCGTACAAATCGCGTGTCAAATCTGCGTTAGCGATGTAACAGATACGATTGTAATTGAATATAATTAGACGCATCGATCGTCGTCGATCTGAAAACTCATTACAGAAGCTGTAAGGCTGCTCAAAGCTGAAGACTTCGTGGCCCACTCGAATGAATTCTCGTGGTGAATATATTTTCATAAATTAGGCAGATTTATCCGGGAGACTTTTCGAGATCCAAGAAAACGTGGGCGGCGATCGCCTAATCGTCTAAATGAAACAACGTAATTAAGAGATCCATTACGTGGACGATGGACCATATATTATCCGTTGTAAATTCAAGCAACGTCGTTCTTGACCCACCGATGTCATCACGAGAAATTACACAGAGATTCTTTCTCTCTTCTCTCTTTTTTTTCTTCTTTTTCTCATTTATTCTTTTAATAATAAAACCCTTTCTTTTTCGATCGTTTATAAAAAAAAAGAAATCTTTCAAAAATCATTATCTCGTTATCAGCGAGCGATTGCACGCGAATACATACGATTCGCCAGAGAGCTAATATTATTCCGCGCATGACAACGTTATTCGGATAGCGTAGCAAACGAGCGATAAACGAAGGCGGGAGAGGTGACAAAGAGATCGCAAAAGAGCTGGTGTTCGCACGGGACTGCCGAAAGTATCCTTTTCCCTCGCTCCTCTCCCCTTTCCCCTTACATCCCCGCCCTATCAACCCTTGGATAACATTGGCGAAGATACTGCATTAATGTAGCGTCCTATCAATTTCTGTTGCAAGTCCTTCTCCTCCTCTTCATCCTTCCGTACACTTATATCCGCTCTCGCGCTTGTACGCGCCTTTTTCATTTTTTTTCCCAAGTTCTTATCCGTCTCAAATAACTGGACTGGCCCACACTCGGCGCTCTGGCATGGACACACCTACCTACCTGCGTCTACCTGCCTTTACCTGTCTTTACCTGCCTGCTCGCTTGCCCGCGCTTGCCTACCTTCTTACCTGCCTGCCTGCTTGCCTGCCTGCCTGCCTGCCTGCCTACCCGCTTGTCTGCCTGCCGGCCTGCGGTTCCTCCCCTGGTGCACAGTTGATGCATTCATTCTCCTGTTCCGCGTCGATGTATACTCATATTGAGCTATATCGCGTCGATGACCGTGCGAAATGGCGCACATGCCAAGTTCGACACACATACGCACGCACGTACGGAGTAACGATGGTGCAAGCAATAGAAGGAAGATCTTTTCGTGCGCAAAGATGAAAGTAAAATCAATCTTTTTACTCAGTTTTTAAGGAGTATACCAATTTTCAAAATTGAAAAATCAATAATCTTTTATCGAGCACTTTAAACATTTTTGTTGTTCTAAATAATGGAAAAAATTAAAATGATAGTTTTAGGAGAGTTTCAAGAGGCGCACGTGGATGCATTGCATTTTGCACTGTTCGTTACTTTATATATATCGATTAATTAGCTCTCACAATCGAAAGGTAAGATAACCGCGAGCCCAACATAATTATATCGCGCGGCGTCGCGAGCCGATCTATCTCTGTCAACATTATCTTACTGCTAATTTGCTCGATAGATTGTTTGAGAATTTGCCGACTTGCAGGAACGTTCACGGGAAGTAAATCCTGCGTGTATACCTGTAACTACTGTCCAGTAAAAACAATTAGATTAGATAATGCGTGCGAGTGTCTGTAGGGGGAACCACCGAAAAAGAAAAAAGTTTTTCTCGAGAATTTACGGTCGATACTGTTCCCGCGGCATTTCTCGCGATATCCTTCGGTCATTCAGTATTCGCGGAACTGATATTTATTCCAAATTACGTACCCAGATCTGTTTAAATAATTACGGAACCGCGATCGATCGTGTACTTGCGTTTTGCATCTGACCACGCGATTACGTTTACAGTAAACTTGAATGAACGTCACACGCACGATGTAACCTGGTAATTTGCCGTCATTAGCAATTTCGGTCGTTAGATTTGCAATAAATATCATCGACTATTGGATACTATCGCGTAGGAAGACACGAGATGATTTTCCATGTGAAACTAGATGGGAGTCGCTTCCCCATTACTATCATCCGGGCTAGTGCTTGGCGTTGATTTATCTGCCGAAGGCAAAGGAACGAAGGCGCGGCGGGATGACGAACGAGATCGATATAATTCAGCGTATTTTAGTGTAGAAAAGTGCCAACGGCAACCGGCACGGCGGATCCCGGTATGGATTGAGTTATGGACCGGTGCGCTGGGGTGCTCGCTCCCGAGTCCCCAGAGGCTCTCACCGTCTGTGGATATAAGACCTCTTTAAACCCCGTATAAAAATAAACTAGTTAATAAATTAATATATCGCCGGCCCGTATCTCTTTCCCCGTTGACCGCTGCCGTGGACAAGTGCCTCTGCGAAAATCGCCAACGAGTCGACCGGGGCCATTAATAATGATGAGCAAGTGAGTCGAGAGAAAGAGATAGAGAGAAAAAGAGAGAGAGAGAAAGAGGAGGGGAAGCAAGAGAGGCGATGAACTCACAGATTGTCGTTGCTGCCCTTCTTATTAAGATGTAACCGGTCATCGGGAACGGCGTACGATAAGTACCTTCCAAGAAAACGCTCGAAGAGAGGTGGTTATAAGATTATTTTTTTCGGCTCTTCCGATAACAGGTACTCGATCTTCACGAGTTTCGCGCGGTTTGTAATAACAAGCGTGATGATACCTCGCTCGTTCACAATGTCACGCGAACGTCACGAGTAATTCTGTGCGCGAGTCAGCAGCCTCGGAACGAGATATGCGTGAAGGATCTAACCCTCAACCTCGTCACGAGTTAATATATAACGTTGCAATTAGTTGTCAAATTTAATCGTTATACCCTGCACCAATTTCGCTGCTTAAATTTGATTCCCCGCGTAAAGGAAAGTTTTGCTCAAGTTTCTAAAAATTGAACTAGATCTGAAAATAATTTTGTTGGATTATCAAAAGAATTATAGTAAGACGCTCAAGCATAATGATAAATGCTGCAAAAAGTTTTGACATTCTACAGCATCCAGTTTGAGTGACCTACATAATTATTTTGATGATTAAACAAAATTGTTTTCCGTATCTAAATTTTTAGATACTTTAGCAAAACCATTCTTTCTGTGTATATTAATTCTAAAATTAAAATTACACTAAAAAAAATATTCTTGCAAGTACAGCTACAATTTTTTGGCTGCAAAAAATTAACTAAGTAGATAAATGATTAGCCAAATATTCTGGTATCGCATATGTTTGGCATATGTTAAACCAATTTAAATAACAGAATTTATATCTAAACTGTTTGTGAAATTTAGAAAGCAAATTTTTCTGTGGCGCCTATTTATGTTAGGGCCAATCGTACATGTTATAAAATTTAGCAATCCTAGAAAATTTAGGTCTCACTGTATAATTAACAGTGAGACCTAAATTTTCTAGGATTGCTAAAATGTTGCTGCTATAAATTCTATATGTGACAATATTTTAGCAGATACAGAAAATAGCGATTTTTGTTGTGACACCTAGAAGTCTATTTGCATCAGCAAAATATTTTTTTAGTGTATATGAAACATATGTATATTTTTTGATTTAAAAATGTTTCTTTACATTAATTTCATATTAATGTAATTTCTTTCATATGTAAAACTTGATAAAATATCGAGTTGGTGAGACGTGACGAAATATCGAATCGAAGGTTAAAGTTCACTATCGAAACGCTGCGAAATGTTGCATGGCAAACGAGGAACCTTATTGCGAAGTTGTAATGTACCTGCTTACGCGTGACATCGTGAGAGTCTTACGCCACGCTATATCGCCACCACACATACATCGAGCACACGAATAGCTATAAATCACTAGTTTAACGTAACGAACGAGATGCAACCACGGATCTTCAGGCTAACTCTGATACTAGACGCGACCGACCCCCCGTTGTTGCAGCTCGCACGAATGCGAGTGTCGTATACATAATATGACGTGTTAAGTACTTTGTACGGCTGCATAACAAGAATCTTGATCGACGTTATTTAATATCGTATCTGACGAAAATCTGGCAGATTTCTTGAAGTAAAATGAAGTAGAACCGCCTTTCCCTAATAGAAATGTATTACTGGCAGTATTAAATTGGCTAGTAATTATTACTTATATTGAGTATTGAAAGTATTAATCAACACTTACTTTTAATACTCAATAATACTCAATATAAGTAATAATTACTGGCCAATTTAATACTGTCAGTATTACATTTCTATAAGGGTTGTTTACGCCAAAAAGTTATAGAGCGTAATAAAAATAAATAAATAAATTATAAATCATAAATTTTTAAAAATAAAATTTTAATATTGTTGATTTTATTATTTACTAATTGTTATTTAAAAAAAGCAAATAATATGAATTTATGAATTTGCAAAACAATTTTGGAATCTTTAAGAAATTTTACTTTAAAATATTGTTATTAATAAATCCTTAAAGCATGAATCGTTAATATATGAAAAAGAAATCGTGTATAATTATTTGTCGGGATCAGTCAAGGAAAATCAATCCTGTCTCATTAAGAAACAAGATTTCTTGAAAAGAAACAACCGTGAAGACATCCCGAAGTGGATTTGAATGCAAATTCAACGGTCGGACTCAGATCGAACAAATATTAAGTGGAGATGTGTGTCTTAATTATAGTAATTGGTTAATTGTCTTGCGCGCTAAATGATCGAGTTTAACTTGTCGGCGAAATAGAAAGCGCGCATGTCCTTATCAAAATTTTGTCAAATGACATCCGACGTTACTGAAGAGAACGTAATTGTAAAAATTAAATTGCAATCGCATGTAATTCGTTAAAGTCAAATAAATTATTCGTTTATTAATTATAAACTTACGCATTGCGCTCTAGTGACGGTTCTCATTAGAGTAGTAAAAAATTATTCGTAATTGCTGCACCGATATCATCAATGCATTTTACGTCGTACTTCGCTAATACGCATATTTTTAAATGGCAGTTAAAATGTACAATACAAAATATATGTACGATTTCTCGTCACATAATTACAAACATTGTTAATTGGTCGCCATATTTTTTTAGCTAATTAATTATCGCGCTGATTAATTTCAACAAAAACACGAACGGCAGTTATAAAATCACGCCACAAATCTTTTGTCGCACACAAAAAAAAGATGGTCACCCTATTTTAATCCAACCCGGCAACAGTTTATGATGATTGAGCGATGATTATTCATTGAACCGGTATGGGCGAGTCGTTTCGAATTATAAAGGGACGGGGCTGTACAGCAGTAAGAGTCGGCACCGCGTTCCTACCCGCAGCAAAGAGAGATAAAACGTGATGCTTTTTGTCCTGTCTCGGTTCATCGTCGTGACACAAAAGAAGAGAAGCGTTCTGCCCGCGTACATTACTTTCACGCCATCCTGAGAAAGAGAGAAAGCACGGGCTTTAAAATATTCAACCCCATACACTATCATCACGTAGTTTGGTCTCATGAATAACTTGGCACTTCTCTCTCTCTCTCTCTCTCTCTCTCTCTCTCTCTCTCTCTCTCGCATAAGCTTGTATAGATGTCACAGAATAAATAAAATTCATAATAACAAGTCTAATTAGGAACTTTCGTTCGAGATTTGATCAGATTCTTTTGTTGCACCTGCTGAGGAATTTTTAACAAATGCGTTTTGCAAATTATGTACAGTCAAATTTTTCTCTACTCTTATCACGTTGAATTTACTTTATTTTTATTTATTTCTATTATTTTTTTTTTTAATATCGTATCATATCATAAGCATAATATAAATAGCTATAAACATTAAGTATGAAAACTGAATAATACAAAAAAAAAGAAAAGTGTAACAAAAGTATAAGAGAGTAAAAGATATGTAAAAGAAGGGTCAACACATATCTCTCTAACTAAAAATAAGAAAGTGAAGTGAGAAAGACAGAAAGATCTCCGAGATTTTCTTTTTTCCGCTAAGGCATTGTTAGCGTGAAGTTGAACTATTTATAATATGCTCACGCATAAAATAAAAATTTTGTTCTGCTCGTGTACACAGTGACATATTTTCATTTTACGTGCGTGACTGAATGAAATATGAAATAGTAATGTAGAAGTAGCGTAGGAGACTGAGAACATGGATATTCAAATTGTTATACAAGAATATACAGGTACTAGGAACAGGAGTTTTAAGAATAGAGAAATTTGTCTTGGTCGCCGATTCTACCCGACTGAATAATTTATCCTTAATTTGCTCGCTGATTCGACGCGCTTCGTCAGTGGTCTACATATCTTCCAATAACACGTATCCGAAAGACAGAACAACTGAGAACGAAGCTGAAAAAGGAAAAATCGCGCGCGGTAGCGATAACATTTCGCTCGGACAAAATGCAACTGTGTAAACGGGAGATAATTTGCAAAAGGAGAACCTCGATATAAATGATGCGCCCACAAACATCTTTTCCCTAATCCGCACCCGAGATGTTATCGTGAAGATCTTGATTAATGTGCAACCTTAAGGGAATGCGATATTTACAGACGATGGCGAGTAGATTACCAGCAACATTTATCAAATCTCATTAAAAAAAAAAAACATTCATCTTATATAATCAAATAGCACATTTTTCGCTTAAATAATACGCGCAGCTCTCGTAGATCAACGCAATCAAAACGAAGGAAACAGCAATGTGTAAGATCCTGATAATCTCAATCTAGCCTGACATGATACTTACCTGACTACATAGCTATATA